>UZAN01040030.1:13320-28302 GCA_900618425.1 Echinostoma caproni | reverse complement strand
ACTTAGATAGGCATACCAATTGAGTGCCGGGATGTTCAGCTAGGTAGATACATAATTTCAATTTATTAAATACGGCAAAATTACACTGAAAACCTTGTTGAACAAATTGATGATCTCTACACTGAACTTCATAATTGTCTCCACATCTGATTTTAAGACTTTCACTATGGTTTCAGGTTTTAATCCACAAATCTACTCCAGACATCTATTTCCTTTTGGGTTTCTTTGTAGACTAGCATCGACTTCCCATTTTAGGATTGCGTTTGCATTTTTGGGATAACTGACGGTGAATTCAATAAAACAACCATTTAATTTGAGTTCACCCCAAAGGGATCGTAGTGAACTTCCTAAAAAAGAAAAACACAAAAGCACTGATAACACTTCGGTTTCCCTAAGACACTCAGCTTGTTATCGCACAGACCAAAATGGCCATGATCATTATAAACCCAATCTTTTAATCAAATCTGCAATTCACTCATTTTCCTTTCGAACTGCACACAATTTTCAGCTTTTCATTTTTATCTTTTGTACAGCCGTCTTGAACCGATATATAAACTTTCATTTGATGGAATTGTTTCGTCAATGTATCCTGCTGCACAAGCAAACAACAACAAGCGCAATTTCGGCTCACCTCGCTGCGACTGAGAACCAGCTGGACATCGATGTATTTGATGTCATCTACACAAGTCCTCACGACAATTCGAGAGAGGTTCGGCTACATCAATTCTCAACTACAATATCCCTCGCAATAAAAATCCTTAACCTAACCACAACCAAAACATGCGAAAGTGGTTCCCGCACTCCAATTTTCCTGATCCCGCCTCAATCCGCGTGACGAACCGTACCATGACCTTAAAGACGCAGCATGGCTTGACATATCGTGCGTGAAAAAAGCTCAATGGAAATTTTTAGAGCGGACCTTGATTCTGACACCACCACTTCTCTAAAAGTTCCAAGCCGAGATTTTCGGGAAGATCGGTTGCGTTTAGCTTATTACTGTCGAATATTTTAACCCTTAAAAGTTGTAAGTAGTACCATCGCACAAATAAAAATTGTACCAGAAGATCATCTGGTGCTGATGATGCATATTGCTACGTATTTAAGTACTGAATTGGGATATAATCTATTTTGCATGAATGTTAAAAAACATTTTCTATCCCAACGACCTCATATCCGATAGAAGAGCTTAATCATTTATAGTGAACACTTTCTATTTCCTTCATGTCCACTGCGATGACTCACATTCTGGTGTTTCGACTAAAATGCAGCTACTTACAACTGTTTATAGCCAAATGGGAACTTTTACCGGAGCATAAAGTTCTGAAGTGATGCACATTTGGTGCACGCATTCACTGTTCTATTGACTAAACCTAATTCCAGAATTTATCCAGTACTGTATGAAAGTGAAAACGGTTCATCACTTTCGAAATTTGGAGAGGTATCCGACATTTTCCAACTGAATAGAAGTTGCTCAATGATAACAGAAGAAATAGATTTATTCTACCTAGACAAATTTCAATTGACACGAAAAGTAAACAAAATCAGTTTGATCTCATGCTAAGTATTTACTAAAGTGTGTCCCATAATTTTTATACTGTTTTTATGACATTGCAGGCCAGCGACAAGAACACGGGATTGCTAAATCCAATGAACGGAACCATTCTGATTGAAATCGAGTGGGTCTATCATCATCTGATATTTATTGATCGACTCCATTCAGCAGACTTGATCAGTGCGCGTCAGTACCATCAGATGAGGTAAGTCGGCAGATAAGAGCGACTGATAACTACCACATGATTCTTGTTTGCACGAACTACACACTGCCAGTTTTAACATTGCTACTGAGTTGAAAACACTGATTTTACATGAGAGATTTCAATAGGGAGCTCACAAACGGGTTTGCACAGTGTATGTACGACCACTTTGTCTCAAATCTACGTATGCCTACTGCGTTCATGATTATTTTTATGATCAGTGCAATAATGAACGAAAGGAGAAGAATAGATTGCTATTTATAATAGACAACATGAAATATGCTAAACTAAAGTGGGCGAGTTTGGGGGATTGTCATCAGAATAATGCACATATGACCAACCATTCACATTCGTTACATTGATGGTGTAGTAAAGACTGACACCTGAATACCAACAGCCTCGGTGGAAGTACTACGGCTTTCCTTCTCCTTATTAAACTGTATTTGTAAATTCAAGCGTGGACGCTCAACCTCTAACTCCGTCACGGTAGTTACATCACCGAATATTCTATTTCATCCCAGTATGGCTTGGGGAGGCGATGAAGAAGCAGTTGATGAATTTCTCAATTGTTTTTTTTATAAAATTGTTGGTGGTGTGCAACTGAGTTTAAATAGTTCTACCACGTTTAGAAATTTTAATTTCATGCGTTTTGGCTACCCAAATGACGCATTTGATTTCCCAGTGCAAAATATGAAAACATGACAACAATTGATAATTTTGTATCCACTGAGTCACGAATCGGTAGCATCATCTGTGATCCTTTCATATTTGGCCATTGACCGTGTTCACAGAAGAATTCGCATTCCACCAATTAGTGTGCTAGCTGCCTTATTTATCAGATTTACTGGCGAATCAATCCAAACTAACCGAAGGAACTCAGCAGTTCATGTAATTTATCAAAATGGTGTGGCTTTGGCAGATAACAGAGGGCCAACTATTCGTGTTCAAATAGTAAAAAGACATAGGAAAACTGTCAGAACAGATAGCTTAAATGCCAATTCCATCTGTCCTTTTAGATTGGGTCAGTGGTTGATTATGGAAAATTCAGGACCGCTGAGACACCCTCCGAACTCAACTGGTTCAGGTTGGACCGTACAACATCGTAGGCGAGATGGATACGCATGCCTAAATCCCATAGTGGATCATGATTTTTTCACCATTCTATACACGAGTTTCGTTGTTCGATTAACTGTCAAAACCACGAAAGTTCTACTCAACATCTGACCAGTTTTTTCGCATTCAACGACTGTACAATGTTTTCGAATGCAGGACATTTCCAGTCCGTTACCATCCATGAGATTTTTCTTATTGTGCCAAATTCAAATGTATATACTTGTGAACGGGAAGTAACTTTCGGACACTAGTAAATAAAGCCAGTAGCTGAAAACTTTCAACCGAGAAACAGGATAGGAAATCGACCCCAATAAGCACGTTTCACATATGAGAAAATTGACCAACACATCGATGCTCTTGTCTATGCAATTTTATTTTCATTTCCCGGCATGTAAATTATCCCTGTAACAATTTTCAGACACGAATTGAATAGATTACGGAGAGAACGAGATGAACTGGAACGCCAGTTGATGATCAAAGAAATGGGTCTCGTTCAAATTGATTCCACGAGCTGTCAGGGTCCAATGAGTATGCTGCCCATTGAATCTGTATCAACGTTCAAAACGTCTGAGGAAGAGGATCGCAGCATCGTACAACAACGCACCTCAGTTTACAAAGCGAGCACTGTCCCCAGCGGGGAAAGACCGGTTTCCCTTGAAACTCGAGCTCCGAAAACGCAGTCCTACATTGTTCCTTCCGAGTACCGTGAACCAAGAAGAATTTCCAGATCTGCCTATCGAGACAGTTATGGGAGTAGGCTGGATTCTATCGGACGTTCAGAGTTTGGACGACAAGATGATTCGGGAGGTCTGGGACGTGGTCAGTCCAGATATTCGTTTGATAACAATGCCAATCTGGAAGATCAAATAGCCATGGACAATTGTTCAGTGGGAAGGAGTTCAGTGAACTCAGATTTCGCAATTTCTAGGTGAGTTTGAGGAATTGCAGTTGTCTACAAATTAATCTATTTTGAGTGGACTGACGACTGATTTATCATTGAACTAAATCCACAAATGGATAGTAAACTGTGAATTTATTTGCAATTGATGTTACGTTTGAGTTACCAAATCGGTTATGATTTATTGATCTTAAATAAAAGATACTTGAACAATGTGTTCATAGGTACTGTTGTTAATTTGTTCACGTATCTAAGATCAAAGTAAGAAAATAATTGATGCAAACAAGAATATTTCCGAAAAGTTAGTCACAACCAGAGCAAAAATATGATAACTAATCTTGGGTAAAATCTATCCACAAAATACGAACCCATCAGAAACTCCAAAGGAAAGCTACATGCTATTTGATTCTATCGTTTGCTCTAATTTTTTCTCAGATCCGGATGAGTTATCCTAGACACTGTTTGTATCGAAGTCAAAAGTTTGGGTTCAGTTCACCGGCCGTGTACCTCCGGCAGTATAAGTCATAGAGACTTCCGTATAATCGTATTCATTGAATCAGTACTTGTGTTTAATCAATTGTAATCAAGTCCCCGTCTGTTAAGTAAATGTAGCACTTATGCACGGATATGGTTCTCAATATTGGGCACAATTCTCGCTTTAAAATTAACAGTGAAAAGCTCAGGGTAAACTTATTAAAGGAAAATCATCGAGAGATCCATTCGAATCCAATTGACTCGTTAGATGTATTTAACGAGTTAATCTACGATTAGAACAAATGCAATGCTCAAATCCCTTGTAACTATCCAATGATAATTTTTTACCTATTTTGAATTATTCGCTTTCGGTCTGCGACACTGGATAGTCTAACAAACACTTTTACGATTTTACCAATCAAACCAAGTGACACGACCGCTGTGGCAAATGGTTGACTTATTTGAAATTGACACCACCATCAGTGCCACCGATCATGTCGAATTTTCAAATGGAGGTCTATAATGGTGGTGACCATATTCTTTGGAAAAGACAGGTCCTTGGAACTGCATAATCATCACTGAGACACTATTAGAAGACACAATGTGTTTCCCCCGAGGAACGGCGGAGCGCATATTCAATTCAGAAGCAAATTACACTTGACCTGTTGATGCAGCTTTTTTACTCCTTTTCTTTTTAATTAGAAAACGGCGGACTCTGTTCCTTGTTGGTGAAGATTCAGACCGTAACGTAAAAGACGCTTCCATCAGCTTATGGTGACGCATTATAATAAATGGTCCAGAGTGCCTTCTGCAAATAGTGTTCCAAACATAAACAGTGAATCTCTAGCAATACTTGCTCTCTGAAAACAAATCTTGACAACTGAAGAATGACATGCCCCACACCACTGACGAGACGAAAGATGTGTGCTATATGATGTGCCTGAGATATGTCGAATGCAGGTGAAATCTCCGGATGCCAAACTAGTGGGATCTCCATCCGCTTCCCTATCGGCAGTCACGCAACAAACCTCCTGTTGAAGCAGCCCTAATGGTGGTACGTTCAGTATTAAAAAACGAACGAATCCTTCTATTCCAAGTTCCAAGTGATACCATGTGAATTCCGAACAGCTGATTGTTCATAATCAGAATATAAGGACAAAATATTCTCCATTATTTACATTTTTCCTTGTACAACTGATTCGAACCCTGACCAAAGAAAAGAATGGTTATCTGGTTTCATGCTGTGAAAACAAATCATAACTCGTTCTCAGGCACATAAAGACAATCCCGTTAGCCGTTTTAGTAGATGTGCAAGCATACCATCGTCTCTCGCCAACCGAATCCGTCACTGATGAGATCGGTTTGGCGTAATCAACGATTTGAATCTTTCTTGTTCAATCAATGACGTAACAACTGCGAATCGATGGCATATCGCTTTCTTAAGCTACATCCGGATGTGATAGGATATTTCGTGACTTTACTGACTGTCTTACCCATTTAGGCGGCTGATCACCCGCATTAGAACTGATCATAGCAATTTGATTTGGTAGAGTGGAATTTCTTTTTTTTCACCCAGGACGTTGGTAAGGAAGACAATGAGGGGGTCGACTGCGCAGTAGATACATTAGGCGGTAGCGTTCAAACTCTCACTAAATCTATTTCCCATTTGGTTGAAAGATTACCAGGTTTGGTATCAAGTGAACAGACACGAGGAAGAGAAATCAGTATAACGGGTAAAGGTCACAATTATTCGATCGGGATTGCACGCGGGAGCAAGGAGCATAAATACTGCAGTGCATTCGGCCTCGTTGGTCACGGGCATCTGAGACTATTCACAAAATCGATTTTGCATAGAAGAGTTGAGTTTGTACCGTTGAACAGCAGCTCAATTCAGGTCAAATCAGGTAAAGCTTTATGCACCCGCTAGGATGAATCTTCAGCATTTCGACAAGTTAAAGCGAGGAAAACGATAACGAGGAAAACGGTAAGCATTAAAAAGGAAGAAATATATATTTACTAAATGTAAAACAAACGGATTAGATAAAATCATAATGTGACAGATGACGATTGTTCAATTCAGTAATAATATTAGCTCGACTGACCAAGATACGAGCAAAATAAGGGATCGTGCTGTTCTGTGAGTAGTGGTGCGTGCAAAAAGAATCCGAAATTGGGAGCGGATACTCGGATGAGACACCATTTTATTGAGATGGGATTGCAGGCAGTGTTCTTCATTGGACAGGATATGACAGATAAATCGATCGCATGAATCAAAATGCTTGTTCACAATAAAGTCAACCAAAACGGTCTTTGAAATGCCGCTGCAACGAGAAAGAAATTTAAGAGATCTGGGAACCAGAATAAAGTCTTTCTCCTTCAGACCAGGAACATATACGGGGGAACAGTACAACCAATGTGGAAGAATGCATGTAGTCACAAATTTAAGAATTACGCTGAGCTTTCTAAGTCTAAAAGCGTAAAATGATATTCTGCGCACCCGAATATAAACGTTTTCAACATGTTTGGACCAAAAAAGATTGTGTGACAAACCGACTCCAAGATATTTCACGGAGTTAGCTTTGGGGATAGTATTACCATCAACAGAAAGTTCAGACTGATTTCTCAAAAGGGTTTGATAAGGCACGCCTGTTTTAAGGCTAAAAGAAACATCCACACATTTATCTACATTTAGCAATAAAGATCGAGAAGTAGACCAACTAAAAATGTCATTTAGACGAACTTGAAATCGACAGAAACAATCAGGAACAGTCGAGGGACAGCCGACAACCACGTCATCAGCATACTTGCAGGAGATAAAGTTGGGAGGAATGGGAAGGTCCTTAATATACAGTGAAAAAAGAAATTGAGACAAAATTGCACCAGGTGTAACTCCAGAGTTAACTTCTAGCAGGGAGGAAGATTTACCGGTATGAAAAGTGTATTGCATCCCATGAGTAAAGTAATTAATTTGTACATTCAGTAAATTAGGTGCCACACCACAATCTGAAAGACGTTGAATGAGAATGCCGTGGTCAAGTGATCCGAAGACATTAGCATAATCAAGAAAAGTTAAACGGAAGATGAAATCCCATTTATCCTATAAGGATGAAACGGAGTTAACAACGTAAACAACAGCATCAAGAGCGGAAAGCGAATGCTTGTATACAAACTGAATAGGGTCGTGGGTGACAGAAAAAACGATCAGCGGGTTAAGAAGGACTCTTTCGAAAACGTTCAATAATGCTGATATGCAGGCAATCAGTCGATATTCGGAAGATCGTTTTTTGGGAATTGGGGTTATCCGAGCAGGTCTCCAACAATCAGGGATGCTTCCAGATGACATACACAAATTGAACAACTCGGAAATAGGTGAAGTAAGTTGTTCAGTACAATCTTTCAGTAGTGAAAGGGGCAATGAATCAGGGCTATGTGTCTTGTTAGATTTAAGGGGCTTGAGTACATTCAGGACTTCCACTGGGGTAACAGGTTGGTTCTTTCAAGTAGATATAAATAAAGATGGTGTTGAGTTCATTATAGTAGCATTTGCGAATTGACGGTTTAGCTCCTCAACATCCGGAAAGGATCTGTGGCGTGATCCACAGAGCTGCTTCAAAGCAGACCACATATCGCGGCAGCTCTGGTTTCCCATACGAATTTCGATATTCATCCGATTTCCATTTTGATCAATAATGATAGTTGTTTGACAGCACTGAAGAGAATCTGTCAGTTCGAATATATAAGGTCTCAAAAATTAAGATAAAATGTAAGATGCTCACAAATGGAAGAGTTGACTGCGTTGGCAAAGACAGTGAAATCGATAAATGAAACCATATCTTCAAGTTTGGATAAGTTTTCATGACTTCTCCTTCTGATGGTTCTGGATGTGGAACAGTTCATATGGTGCTGAAAATAGTTACCGTTAGGGTGCAAACAAATTGAGCAATGATCGGAGCTACCTATGGGAGCCCGCTCCTCAATGAAAAAATTTTGGGGCTAGTTACAAAAATCCCGTCAAGTTGAATACTAGGCCGGGTAGGAAAATCTACAAGATTCGTCAAGCCTGAAGTTGTAAGCAAAGATATATTAAAACGATTAAAATCACCAGCAGCAATGCATAAAGACTGATGTAAACCGGTTATAAGTTGAGAAGGGGAGGAGTCGACAAACAGACTAATATCAGAGACAGGCGTGTCGAGAGCGATGTAAATGTTCGCTACTGTAATATGATGAAAAAGACTGATAAATCGGGGTTTATAATGAACAGAAATACAATTTATCTTTGTAGTATTAAATTGAAAACATTTACGAGCGTTTTTGCACCATTTCCTGTTGACTTCTCCACCAGTTCTGTGAAGGAGATTCCCATTACTGTCGCCCCGGAATATATCAAGTCCATCAAGATGCACGACATTGTCCTCAATATCCGGGTGTAGGCAGCTTTACTGGAGTAGAATAGCCCCTACATTCTTGCATTCCTTCTGGTGTATTATACTCCTGACATCATCAAGTTTTCCCATGAGCGAACGAATGTTACATGAGATAATAGATGGAACTGTCAAATTATCAACAGAACGTCTCCTAAACGCCACACGCCAGCCAGCACGGTGTTTTTAAGGTGTCCTTGACAAGAGTTTTGTAGTCTCTTAAAGCGATTTCTCACAGAATGAGCAAAAATAAGAAACTGATGTTTCTGCGCGATAAACTGTAAGGATTTCAAAAATCTGGCCTTGTAGGACAACACTTGAACTTGTGAAAATAACAAGTTGATTCAAAAGTGATGACCACGCGTTACTCCACTGTAACTTTACGAAATAATATTCCACGATAACAAGGCACGGCCAAATTTAAAGGCCTCGCCAGTCTTTCCTGTTCTGTACAGTCTGCGGTTATTCTACTGTTAGTTCAGCACCAAGAGGCATTTTAGGACCGTCACAGCTGTGCCATTTAGTAGGTGACGGACAATCGAACTGGACAGGTTTCTGTTTCCTTAAACCTATCACGATTTTGGTCAAAAGCCAGTTTATAGTGGTAGACACAATTCCTTGTATTTTAGGTTATTCCGCATACATTTTGATTTACTCGGAGTTCGGATCAAAATTTGTCGCGGACCACGGTCTCACAAAGGTGGGTTTTATTATGTACCGTCCATATCAAGGAAAGTGATCTGATGTACGACCGGATGCTCTTGATGCTGGTACTTGTGTATTTTCCATGTGACGTCTTGGGTTCAGTACGTAGTTTGATTGACAGTTTCGCCCTCCTAATCATTTCCCGTTTTCCATGGAGTGTTTCCTTCATAACGTGGTCTGATACATAAAGTAGAACTATATTTCCCTAATCATGGGGACTGCAGGGCACAAATATGTACTAGTGTGATATTTCGGTCTATGAATTATTATTACTATTATTATTACTATTATTAAATTATGCAATCCCGGGAATTAATGATGAAATGATTTTCCCCTCAACTTGTCCATTTGATATAAATAAAATACTCAGCACAGGAGTTATGAAATATGAGCGCCTAATATGAAGCTAAACGGAAAACGTTATCAAGAAGATACATTCAGTGGATCCGCCAACAACGACGTGTTTGCCAAGCAGTTCAAATAATTACCCGATCAGGACATTCGATGGTTGCAAGAATAATTTCAAAGGAGGATGTTTTGTTTCAACAACTTGCTCGAAGTGTTTTAGTCACAAAGATGGCTTTTGACAGCTCACTCTTATTTTGGTCTTCTCAAGCGGGGAAACTCAATGCAGTTGAGAGTTCGTGCGATTCAACATATGTACACTGGTGAGCATAACGTCGATAATGAAGTACGGCTCCACACTTGGGTAGAGCGTGATTCGTAACTTCCGGTTTGATGTTATCTGGGACTTTCACATCGCAGGGCTGAGCAATAACTGACTGATTAAGCGGCTGATAAATCACGTGAGTATAACTCAACATGTCCCTGTTTAAAAAAATCAAGTGTGTGCAGTTAGATAAATCCGGCAGGGCGTCCTGTACAGCTGTTTCTCGCTCACCGCAAACCATTGCCATCCATCTTTGCAATGCATGCAATGAGTTCAACGTAAGAAATCTAACTGGTTAAAGCTCCTGTACTTGACTAGTATTCTTTCTTCAACACACATTTTCCTCTTACTACTGTTCCCGAAAATGTACCGAAACGGTTTTGTAGCGGTGAAAATCAGGCCGGTAATTCCGGTGTTGTTCGACTGTTAGCCATATTTAGCTACAAGAAAAGGCTGACACATTCAGAGGAAAGAGTTGAAATACTTTACCGTCAATAAAAGTGGTAAAATAGAAGATAGAGTAAAGAACTCTGGAAGAGTGAAACCCACACCAGAACATCACACATTCAATCATGTCTGTGATTTCGTGTATATCAATCGATTAGTTCCAGAAACGAAGTTATGCGCATACCACGGGATCGTTGAATCATTGAAACATTCCATTTCGGCTGTTCATCACAAGGAATGATGCTGTCACCTCAGCTGATGATGAAACGGTTGCAAACAAGCTGCCAAGCTCAGCGAACAGGCGAAATGGAATTCAGTTCACTCGAGCTACGAGAACCAGTTTTCAATATTTTTTCACTGAAACAATGTCTATATAAATAAATAAAACTTTGGTACTATCATTTTTGTATAATCCCAAAAAGATGATGATTCAGAATTATTTTTGTGTTATTGCGCCTTCAGATATGTGCACGCCACAGAGCTATAATAGTTGCCCTATGAACAAGTTCAATGGGAATGAGATTCCCAACTAAGTTGAGAACAAATCGATGATATACGAGGAACAGTAGGAAACATTTCCGATGAGCTTTTAACCCTGAAATCCTCATTCTATGGTCTCGCATCTCTCCATTTTCCAGGAGAAAACATTTATCCCATCAGTAAGACCAGAGTAAATCAATGAAATACATGATCACATTATCGTTTTGCCAGAGTTTGAGGAATTTCTACTCTAAGCGTGAATAAGCAACAAAACGCCACCGTTTGTCAGCATGACTACGGCCTACGTTGGCATGCAATTACTGAAAACGATACGTAATCATTTTTTAAAAACTTGACGTCTCTGGAAAGGTGTTGCATTCCTAACGTAGGTAGTGAATAAAAGAGTAAAGGAGCAGTATATCTGATTACACTTTAGGTCTATTCGAAATCGTCGTACCCCAGTTCACATTTCGCTTTCCCTGTGCACGATGAAATTCGCCACATAATAACCGAACTTTAAGTCAGATATAAGGTTCAAGTTTCATTGACAGTTCCAGTTTTTACCAATGCCTTATCCACTGTGCCCTTGTTGAACTGAAAGAAGGTCAAAGCAATCACTTTAGCTTGGTTGACGTTGATTCATATCCTCCACGGCATGAAATATGCGATATGTTTCGAATGAAAACGGAGAAACTGGTTTTTATCGAGTTTGTCAATTTTGCTAATCTGATTATGGAAAGATAATTAGTTACTTTATACATAAAACAATACTGTTTGACTTTAGATTCATATTTATAATGCCGTAAATCGAAGAGCACACAGTCTTATGGAGACTTAACTCAGTTGAGCTTTCGACGTGAAACTCAGGAAACTACAACAGAGATTTTGTCGCTTCACTTAATGTAAATAAAATTACCGATCTAAAATCAGTCTAAACGAAATACACTTGGATGAATGGAGGGCTCATTGGATTAAATGATAATAAATTATGGAGCAGTAAAAATTCCATAGGGTCCAATTATCATTTCAGTATATCAATCCTGGATGGACAGATGAGGGAGGCGTGCAATGAAAAACAAAAAAACAAATGCAATCTGTCCGAAAGAATAAGAATTATTTTCTCCATCCCAAAAACTATCAGCATGCAAACAGCGTGGGTAGTGTCACGTGTGGCGACTTGAACGAGTGGCTGTTTATTAGCATTTCCCGATATATATCAAATTCAGATATTGCCGCAGTTATTATCGAATTGGTTACAAACAATCATTCTTTGATTATTCACGTGAAGATGGCAAAGCAATTACTTAAAATAAAGAGACACATTGTTCATAATGTTTTGATAAACTATGTAGTTCCCAATAAATCTTCACACGTAACGGTAATCTATTCTTTTATCTGAAAAGAATTCCTCTAATTAGAAAACCATGCCGGATGATTGTTCAATAACCATATCAAAACCAGTGTCCTTGAATCGATTTATCTGAGTCACATTAAGTTGAGTGCCCAAAATAGTTCACTACACGGGAGACAAGATGGTAGCAGAGTTGAACCATATCTGTACACACCTGCTATGCATAGCGACATATAACTTATTTCCCGAAATCCGAATTTACCTCTCAGTTATTTGTGAACAGTGGTTTAGGGTCTTGTGTATTGATTCAGTCTGAAAACCCTTCAACGTTTCCCTTCACGCACAATCATCAGTGCATCCAGACGGTCATATGTTCGGTAAGAACTGAACTGCAATTTTGCCCTAGTTAGAACTCGTCAGTGGTACACCTTCATCTTTCTATCAGTTCTTCGAACCCCGGACTCGTCCCATGAAAGACATATGTGTGAGGTAAACATGAGGTAAAAATGCATCCTAGGAGGTCTGTAGCAGGTCAGCCTAAACCTGAATATATATACATATATATATAATTTTGCGCTGAGGATTACCATGCATGTTCAACCTTTCAGCAAATTCTTGGTTTGTGCCTGTTTGAATAGTGATCTATTTTTGAACGAGGCTCAACATAACTTTCATCCACAGTAAGCGTATTGCTACACTATACTATCTACAAGGTTACTTTAAAGTCACAGTGAGAATGCAGGGTATAGTTTTCGTTTTGTCGGACTGAATCAGTGCTGCATTGAATGACATGATTACCATCAATATCTTTTAAAACCACCATACCTCCAAATTATGGTTGGGTTCTCCCGAGAACTACTTATCGCTCACTATCCCAGCTGATAACATTTACACATGATCACATGTATCAGAGAACAGATAGCTGTTTTTAATGAAATGCAACCAATCGTTTGTGACGAATGTCATTAACGTTTTCCTGTGACGAGCTTGAAGAGCTGTCCTGTGAGTGGTATGTACGCTTGGATGTAGTTGGAAGCGGGTTAAATGGATGAGCGTTGGCATTATAACTGATTGTTACACATCCATCATTTATGCTTATATATGGGTTCATTTCACAAGAGAACTTAATGGTTCTTCTAGCCAATGAAATTGTGAATAAGATGTGAATTTCCCGACTCGGTTATAAGGTTTGATGGTAGGTACCATTCAGGAAAATACTGTAAAAGGTTCGCCCATTTTTTGCAGTAAACGTGATGGAAAATGATCATTCATGTGAATTCAAAGACTGAATTAAGTGAATATACTTTGTCAGGGAAAAGCATAATGATAGAAAAAAATAGCCATGAGTAGAATTCTATGCGTTCGCCTACCATATTGCTAAGTTATGATATTTGCAACTTCACAAGCTTATGAGTTTTCATTTACCAACTCAAGTGCACTTGTGGTGCAAATTAAATCAAACGGCAAGGTAGAACGTATCAAAGAACCACTCAACTTCATTAGTACATCGTGAAAGTTGAGCTTTGTCCGCTTCAGCGAATGCCCACTCGTTGGGCATAGAATACTCTCTTGGCTCTTGGATTGTGAAATCGTCAATCGCGTCCTAGGAGCCACTTCTATCGCCATATGGTTTTGAAAACCACAAAGGCAAACAGCACCCACCTGGAAAAACAAACCTTTACGCACAACACTGGTTCAAGCGTCAAGTCAACCGCGAGAAGGATGCCAAAGTCATGTTCAACAATGCTGTTCGCCATGCTCGAACACAACTACACATCATCATTCTCATTTGGAACAGAAGGGACTCAACGTGAGGCATATGACTTTGGACTTTGTGTATCCTCGGATCCTTCTTAAAGCTGTACGATCCTCATCTTATTGTTGCCTTTAACAAGCAGCGAACTTGGGACCTAATCAAATGCCAAGAAGAGTTTCACCGTATACAATGTTTGTGGTTTATTTACGTTTTACTCATCAGGTTTATAGTTTTAACCTTATATTCTCTCTGCTGGTCATCCGTCAGCAATTGAAAACAGCTTCTGCTGCCGCTGCCTCTAGTGAGCAAACGGCAATCAGCTCATCTGTAATTAGTACGCCCATCAGTATTGATTGGAGTAGACTGGTAGACATTAGTAAACATGCACTTTTCCGAAGAATGCTGCTCCTGAGATCAGTTTCCTCTCGCTGATCAGTCATGTTTGATAATGTTTGGCACATGGAAACAGGTGAATAATTTTCAACCACGCCACAGTTGCCCCTATACAAGTAAATTTCCACGAATGAATTCATCTTTGCATGCCTAATGTGATAATAAAACAAATTTCTGAGTGATTAAGAATAACTGAAAACGACTGTCCAATTGCAATAAGTCTCATCCCATCATAATTTCATTCTTCGAGTTTAGTAGAGTTTTATAAAATGAGAACTTTCAACTCAGATTCACAATCGGATACTGTTGCCCCCCCCCAAACAGGTTACCTGATCGACGGAAGCAATTTGGTCGTTCTAAAGCCACGTGGAAAACATATGAGTGCGCCCGCATTCATTCACCGGCCGAATCCTTCCCAACACACGTATCACATCCGACAAGCTCGTCTGGATGGTACAAACCGACCGGTCGTCGTATACAACAAATTGGTTCGGGGGAAATGAAAAGCGCCACATCC
>UZAN01040029.1:53891-88254 GCA_900618425.1 Echinostoma caproni | reverse complement strand
TTTCGCTGAAAATTACGTCGAATTCCAGTGGTCATTGTGGTTCTAAGACAGGCAGTGCTTCCGCTCTGGTCTATCTGGTATGATTTGTCGACATCCAGTCGCGTGAACTCAGTGTGCCTGAAGCCCCTACCAAATTGGTTCACGTGATCTTCGATCGTGCGAGCTACGAATGGAATCCTGTGCTGAAAAACCATAGACGGCGGAATCTGCTGGTTGCATTTGCCTAGATTAATCTAATAACCAGGTCAGAAAAAAGTCAGTCAAAAGAACTTCCGGAGCTATTGTTATTTCGAAATGACAACATGAGTAATATTTAGCATGAGCCTGAAAACGGAAATAGGTTTACCAGTTGGTTTTATGATACAAACAACCGGTTTCCTCGCACAGTTTCCTTTGACTGCTGTGATTCAGCGGAATACATTTGCTGTATTGCGAAGTAGCTACTTCCAGGTTATGTTGCATCAATAGCATTGAGAAAAAAATGTAGTTCTTTGGCAGAATACGTAGACGATACTCACTCAATGTGCGTGAGAAAGTACAAGGTGCATTCACAACATTTCGTCGAATCTAACGGCGGATGCATCTGACTTCCCGCTCAAATGGATCAAATGTCGAATAAACAGTGTGGTGTTTTCGAATCACACGCGATATATCGAATTCATTGAACATTCGGCTCAAAGAATAGTCGACTGATAAAACGTGTTTTGAAATCATCGTAGCTAGTAAGCACCAATAAAATTCCTGTACGATGGTGATGATTCCTGATGATGGTGAAAACTGACGCAGCCCGATTATCATGTGGCTCGGTGGTTGTGATCTGATTATTAACTTGGATACTAAACTCGCATTAAAATACACAACATCAACTACAGAGCAACATTTAACACGTGTTTATTTTGTTCTACAGGAAATGTCGTGACTAAATGTTCCCTTGGGACGAATTGGTCCCGAGAATTATCTAATAAATGCCACCTTATTATGTGAAAAGATAAACCATAGATTCAGCTGTTTTCTATTCACTTTTCAGTTTAGCACAAGGAACAGATTTTCACTTCTGGGCACTGACTTTGGTTTCCGTCTTTCAACGATTCGTTTGCTTGGCGAACAAAGAAGGAATTACAAATTACGATGCACACGCAACCAGAATAACTATACCGAATGTGTAGCAGATGAGAGCAGTGACGCGGAAATCAAACTCACTTTCTGATACAGCACTGAGATCTCCGGATCGACAAACCAATCACCATCCCATCGCCAGCCTGGAGGTGGATTGAATGACTCTTTCTTCAATTCTTTCTTGCCCGAAGCATCCGACCAGGCAGGACGAGTTAACGGAGGTTTTGTTGTCACCCATTTGTTCAGGATTTTACCCTGATTCTCGTACTACAAAATATATGAAGATATAACAATAAGCAACGGAATAAATGAAATCAAACGGTTATAATTTATCAGAAACCAGCAAGTGTGAACTTGCCTTTTGGGGAGATGGGGGACAGTGATCAATAGTGTCCGCATCAATATAAGCATCATCTCGGTCGCTATTATTATAATCAAGTCTGTTACATCCTCAAGATGTCCATGCGAAGCTCTCTGTTGGGTTTCAGATTGATTTTACTTCACCCCCGTCATCTTCAACCTGTTCGGTCTTAGAACTTCCACGTCAGATTGGTTCCCTCGACCCCCATGAGTCTATTTATCTGCATCATTGATCTAAGGACACATCTCGTGTGCGCCCTCTTTCCGTATCATTCACATGCCACGCACTACTTAAGTGCCATGTCGCGAAATGCATTTCTATCCGAACGTCTTTTCACTTGATCATAGTCAACCATTTGTTTTCCTTTGAATACAGTCTGCACGTGTACAAATGCAACGAAATGACCATGGATACATTGTGCAAACGCACGTTTTTGACTGGTCTATTCAAATTCGTGACGGAAAAACAGTGTTTCTATTTGTTTATCCTCGATTCATCACCACTCTGCTGACATGTATGTCCGTTCACCGCCTCACTCTTGCTTCTACGTCGTGTTTGACCTTGACATTGCTCTCTGTTTATCACTTCTCTTGTTTTTTTGATATGACGCATTTACCCGGATCCGAATCAATCATGGGCTGTCTCTCAGTGACCGTGTTTCTGCACTTTCATTTACATCAATAACAGTGNTATGGTTCACTCTACATTGGTCAAACCTACACACTCTGTCCTCTCTTGTTGACATTCCCCCATAGTTCGCGCATTTCTTTTCTGCTGGTTACACGAGCTGGTCTCTCGCTTAAATGATCCAAATCCGTAGCTATCTTGTGTAGGCCCAAACCCTAAACTGTTTGAGTGGTTTATACAACCCATGTTGCTGTACTGATGAGGTATTTTCTGTTTGCACCGATTTTTGATTCATTTGCATTTTAATATAGAAAAGTATTAGCACAGAATTCAACTGGTCGTTTTAGTTTGGTATCAATTTGGATCGCGCGAGTGTTTCTCTATTGTAAGTTTCAGGATTTGTCGTACCTAAAGGGAGACCAAGAGAACAGATCGGTAGGCGACTCAGATGAATGGAGAGAGCATACACACGTTCAGGAATGACTCAGCACTTACCGTCTCAGCAACAATTTGCGTTTTTGCTTCCACCTGCACTTCGTTCCATGCTTGGTAATATTTGTCCAGTCCGACCCACACAATGGCTCGAACCATGACCGGTGAACGCAGGTATTTCTCATCATTCTCCTCTTCCAATTTGGGTTTCTGAAATCACGGCAATAGAAACGGCACCGTGAGCTATCCGGGTTCGTTAGATGGGTTTTGTGCGGAAAGAAACTTGTCCTGCATTGATTATTCCCGTAATCCATGACAAAAGAGCGAACTTGATCCGCCTGTGACAGTTTTTATATGATTTGAGTTATTCTGTTTCAGTCACGGTAGAAAAGTAACTGTGGAGCGAAGGATTTGATCTTAACGTACTGAAACCTATCTGGTAACGACATCGTCGCACTAGCAGCTGTATAAGGTCCCATTACGCAACAGTTACGAGAACGAAATATATAAAGCCTGATAGTCCCAAAAGCAATTTCCCCAGTATACTCACGATAGGTGAAAAATGATTCAGATAGAGGTGTAAATTTGCTTCAAATAATATTCAGTTGGGAAATCTCCCTAGTATGGATGCGAAGGTGAGTAATGCTATTTACTTGCAATTTTTGAAAAACCGAGTTGTCCACATAGTAATACAAACACAGAGCTGGGAAGCGTATATATCTGTTTTGCTACGAGTGACCTAAACTTCGTGCTGTTGGCACGGAGTCAACCGCTAAAACGAATGGGACTGTGTGATACATGAGTCAGAAACAGTCAGCTGGTCCGGAGAAAAACACCCTCTCTTGTAGTCCCGCCTGCTGAGGTTGACGCATTGTTCCACTGAAGACAGGTTCGAAGATTGAATCATTCTTTTATTTGTTACGTAACCTTTAGTGGTCCTTAGATTATCCTTCTACGGTTTCAGCTTTAAAAATCTCGCCGTTCCCCTAAATGTATTTCACAAACTTTTGACAGTTTGCATTCTTTCACACTAGTTGTGCTGTTCCCAAAATCTTTCCCGGTCTAAAGGAGAAACACTTCCAGATCGCTTTAACTTCTTGCCCGTTGCAGTGGTATCCCCAAGACCGTTGTGGTTGACTTCATTGTGTGATGCATGGGATAGATTTACCAGCATTTAATGCACACGTTTTCTTCACTGTAACTTGTCGAAAGCGCTAAAAGTAACGCTTATTGGGCGTGAAAAGCGTAACTTAACTTAACTTGACTTTTGAGCATCACACAAAGCTGAGCTCTGCCGGATGGGTAAATAACCACAAGCAAGTTGTGCTGAAATTTTCACAAAATTTTACGTTATTAATGTTTTCCAAAAAACATCAGCCTTCAACTCGCTCCACACCAGAGGATCTGCAACCGATAGGACAGAGGGAACAACAATGAGAATAGATGAAGAAAGAGAGTCAGGAGTGAGTGGGATGCAGAAACTTCAAACACGAAAACTTAACGGAAACTGTTTGTCAGAGCGACTAAAGCTGAACAAACCAATGAAAGATCTATGGAAAAACTGCTATCAAAAGGACAAGAGCATGAATAACGGAAAACAATCAATATAAGAGTAAGGTAATGAATTATCAGTAAACATTCGATTAGATACACGTATTATATGATGATTTTTGAATACGGTGAACATATCCAAATTTGACACAAATGACTTTATTTGTCTTGATAATGGTCCCACGCTAATGTTCATACGGAGAAATTTATTCCTTCCATTCATCCGAGAATTCCCGGGTTCCAATAAAAGCAGTAAAACGGCTTCAGAAATAAAGACACTTAGCAACCGTAAGAGGAGCAACGGGTGAATGGTACACTAAAAAGCAATGTTTACAACATAGAAACTAACAATATGGTCTAGCCCAAGGTGGCATTGGTAACGCACTAATGCGTATTGCCTAGCCAACCGTTAGCCAATAACCAGTGGAGTCTTCCGACCATTGTGAAATTCATGTCTAGAGTAACAACTTTCATTCGCTGTTCATACACCTGCTCTATCAAAAAATTACATTATAACAATTGGAAGATAGACAAGGACAGGTAGCCTGCCGACAGAAATATACAATGAAACACAGCTGACCACGGAATCCACTAAGACCAGACTGTTTGTTGACCAGATTGCACGGAATGGAATGCCCCGATAATCCTGGAAACATTGAGCGTTGTTGAAAAAGCAATACATGGACAATTTCACACTTTTTTAACTTTCTACCCCGAACGCTTACAATACGCTGAGAAAGTTGAACGAAGCTACTGCATGAGTAGAGTTAGAAATTTGCAGATGGTCTTGCGGTTCTAGACGTGTTTCCATCGCGTTCACCCGTGCAAAACGATTTTGGGGAGCCAATTGGAAGCAGAGGACAATCATAGGGCGATATGCTCACCAACAGGACTTGTTCTAAGGCATCATTTTGCACACAAAATGTTCATAGCTTGGAAAGGCTCAAGGCGAAAGTTGTCAAAATAAATCCAGAGATCCAAATTCTGACAGCTGGGGGCACAATATCCATTCCTCACTGCATATGTGCGCCGTTTGTCGACAGAAACTATTTGCGAAGATAACAGCACACTGACCCGGGAGTATAATTCTCATTCACAAGAGAAGACAGGGATAAATAGAAAAGCAATCCAGGATCAAACTTCTTTCCCTTTAAATATATAGGTAAAGACTTTAGAAGTGAGTATCCTTGAATGTACAGTGTTCCAAGTTCAGGATAATCCACTTTCTCAGCTCTTTCTTTAAAATAGTTATTAACCATTCGGGAAAGGCTGTCATCATCGAATTAAGAACCTCTCCTGTGTCTGTTTGATCAAAGCATGAATTATTTTTAACCCTGAATCGTTGATAGGTGGCAATGCAAACAGGTACACCAGTTTGGACGAAAAGCACCATTACGTGTAAAGTATTTGCATTTAGAATGTCGGGCTAGATTTGGTCGAAAAATATGTCATTGTAGAATTGACGAACTATAGTAAGCACATCCTAGAGAGATATTTCAGTCTGGGTGGTGCTGGAGGGGGGGGGCGGAGTATATGACATACCATGTTTACCAAAGCGAAAGGATCCAGTTCATTTGGCAATGGTTTGTTCGTATAATTTTCCGAATACCAATCACCGTCAGAAGAGTGTGCACCGCTATGGGAAACTCCCAGCTACCGACTGGTCATTTTTAACCACTCAAGCGACGCGAAAACAATCAGGAACTGAAGATCTAAGAAATTATCATTTTAACCAAAATCATTGGTGAAAACGATTAACACCCCCTAAATGTAGGTTGGTTGAAACCCTGTCACTGCTCAGATAACGGGTAGATTGCAGAGTATCTCAGGGTCATAGTCTTTGAAGTTGTATGCTGTCGGGGGCGTGGTTAAGGGAACGATCATCCTCTTGGGGTTAGCCATGGTTTGGTGAGATTTGTTCCTCCCACGATAAGTGAAGATTCTTGAGAACGTTACAGTTGCTTTGTTTAGCAAGCAATCCATCGGCAAAATGTTGATAGAAAGCATCGTAAGGTGTTTAAAGCTGCCCTACCAGTAAATAACACCAACGTCGTCATTCTGTTGCTCTACAAGTAGCAAATGGCTATGCAAGAGATCAGTCCTAGTTGGAATGAATTGAGCGGTATCAGGGGCTGTCAAGTGTACCATATTCCAAAACTTTTCCACAGATTCATTCACGAAGCCAACTCAACCGTACGGGGGAGGTTGTAGATCGAAGGTAAACAAATTAATTTGTATTGAAAAGCCGACAAAAAACAAGAAAACTTCGTCAGTTCTTCCGGAGCACTCACAACGAAACACAGGGTTTGCGGGACCCCACAAAATCGACCAGCATATGTGGGATTCGGATGATAGAGCACATCGTGAGCAGGAATGCGACAGTAGGCCGATCGTTTTGAGCCGCTCAGCATCCAAATGATCACATCGGGGAAGCTGAGTTGGGGCTGAATGAGGAAATCAGATGTATTAGGGTATGTGGATTACGAAGAGTAGTAGAATGACGTCAGATCATGTTTACATTCACGGATGAATTCAATAATATTATTTTATGTGGGTGATTAAAAGTTGTTACTTCTATATGAAGAGAACAATTTATTTCTGACAGATGAAGAACTCTTTACGGCTCTTACGAAGGATTGAGTTCAACACCCCAGGTATAGAACACAGAGTAACAGTGTGATCTGTCACCGGAGATAGTCGATCACATGTGTACATTTTCTATCAACTCTAAACTGGTTTCCTTGGAGTAGAGAGGGAATTAGGATTTAGTGAGCAATTTTCTCCAGACATATTTTGATGCTGTTCCACCCAGCTACATGTATGACATGTTTGCACTACTAGTTCGCCACTAAATGCCGTTAAAATGCGCCGACCATTCGCGTTTGCAATAAAATCATAATTTAGATCTGGTACTAAGCACCGAAATCTGCGAAATGTCACCGCCTACCTGGAGCAGGCCAAAAATGACAACCTTTCATAAACTGGTTAGTCTTTGAAGTCACGTTCTTCGAGGTCGCTGAAGTTCGTCACGAGTATTATAATCTCAATGCACCTACAGTGAGTCACAGTAGCTTCATGGGACTTAGAACCGGGGACACATATAATTCATGGGGTGGTGGGACTTACAAATTAATGAATGTGGGAAAGTCGTCGCTGAAGTAGTAATTCAGGTTGTGGAATAGAGATAATAACAAATGGTTATAGAAATTGCCTGAGAAGTTTGACCGGAAATTCGAAGGGTGTTTTGAGGTTACTACCTGTCAAATAGAATAAAACAGTGAAACCAAGCTATATGGCAATAATAATGCATGCCAAGAAAAAACAATGCGGTGAACGGAGTTGTTCAATCGTAGGGTTTTTTCTGACTGTAAGCTCATCCACAGAGTTTTGTAGTACGACAGAGATGAAGCCTAGAGGGTCAGTTAACTCACATGTCGGTTACTTGCTTGGGAGAACATAAAATTGTCGCTCGTGCTCGAAACCTGGTAGCATTTCACTGGATACTACTCCTATGAGATGGGACATCTATGGGATTTGTATTGATCCAATTATTCGTTGTGCGTGTGTGTGTGTGTGTGTGAATAATTCCTGTCCATAAATGTTTTATCTTCCCCCATTTTACTTCCGCCTAATTCGATTCGATGGACTGATCAAATAGGTCGTCAATCTCTTGGTCGACCACCCGCCGTGTCAGATGTGCACAGATTAGGAAAAGCCGAAGCAATTCCTGTCATAGTCCAGTTGCACGCTTACGATGGAATCAAATTAACTTGAGTCCGGACAATTCCGATACCTTGTCATTGCTCATTACTGAGGAATGAGAAGAGGAAGAACCATATTTCGTAAAGACACATTTCTGCATAGCTACGCTCGGAGAAGGACCAGAGTCAACGGATTCGGTGAGCGTGTGCTGATAACATTTCTAACATTATAATTTATTCAGTTTTTAGCCACGGAGATCTTATTCCGACCAACCCAAAATCATCAGCAGGCTAAACACATAAATGTGAAAGTACGCGGGTTCACTCGCAGTAACAGATCGTGCGCAGCAATGGATCAGAACAAAACGTCACGTTTTTGCCGGAACCTATGAGTTGGACATACAGAAACTGATATCACACAGTCCCCGAAATGGTTTTAAAGGAAACTATTCTCAGTGAAACAGCAATTCGGATAAATGTGTTTTGACATACCTCAACAGCCAATCCGAGAATAGAGTCCCGATAGAAAATCATTTGCTGCAAAGCTTGATCAATGTCTTCCGCCGTGTTACGTAGATGTACAGCTTGATCATGCAAAGCTTTCAATTGTCCGTCACGAAGAAGCCTAATGTATTTGTCCAATTCGTTCGGTGGTGATTGTTCTATATCACTTTCGGGTAATTCCATTCTATACAAGGGTTTGGGAAAGATGTGGGATGGGTTGTGCTGAGAAATGTCAGTGCATACATGCAAGAGAGTTAGGTAATTGATTATACTGGACTGATCTTACTGCGTAACCCTAGAGAAATGCAGAGTTCTAACTGGGTTGAGGAAAAACAACACTGATATTTTAGTCAGTACAGTGTACCAAGAAGAGACACCTGTTGTGATGCCCTCGTCGTCTTCATAAGCATCGTACAGCGAAATACAGTATAGTGAACTTCACTGACCGCTCCCAAGCTCATAATTCGTACAAAGTAATCATAAGTAGGCCTGTGTCGATGGGGAGCTGGGAAAGGGGAGGGGAGGGGAGAAGCAGAAGGTTGATCTCGATGATCAACTCAGGGTACACAGTTTAGGTACTTAGAGAAGTTGTTCAAGCATTTTGACCTGATAACAAGTGGTAATCAGAACGCCCCAACTGTCTGTTCGATATCTTCTTCATTAATTAACTAATAAGAATTACCACTGGTATGCATAAATACTGACATCTTTCACCGTTGGACACCAAACTGGATTTTACGACGCTTGGCACGATTATGGTGTAGACAATTTGAGAGAGACAAATTGAGAACAAAGAGCGGTCCTACCTCTCACTTGACAGAGTAAGCTGTAATACAAATTTTATATTATTTTCGAATCTGAGGAGAAATCTTCAGCAGGTTGGAGTCAAACACTTCCTGGAATTCCGTAGTTGGAGTGATGGAGGTCAAGCGGTTTAATTTGCTTCTATTGGCGTGCTCTGGACCTTAAGTTTATAGGTTCGAATCCGTCTACCACCATCACCAAGTTTTGGTGTTGGGTGACTTCGATTACGTCCGGCTCAATAAACGGCGTTTGCTATTGAGACCTACGTGATTCACTACTCCAAGTTTAAGGCCTCAGATTTCCGGTCAACAGGAAGCAGCAGTAGATCCTGGTGTCTACGTGATTCATCTCTTATGTGGTAAGTAGCCAAAGATATTTTAATTAATATTCAACTTTATATTTCTCAACGGATACTCATCAGTTAAACTGAAGGTGAACCGCTTTGTCGTTTTTAATTTAATGAACAACAGTTTTTCACGCTTGCTGTTCCGTTCGACTACAGAGATTCATCGGCCACCGGATTTTGTTATCATTTTTCTCTTGCCTATTCATGTGAGAGTAAAGAGCAAAATAGTCGCTCATGAATTCATCATTCGCGCTACTCGTGAGGTCCATCAATCTCATTTGGTCTATTCTAAACGGAAAGAAAACCATTTCAGGTGCTTGTTGAAGTTTGTGGTGGACGAAATCATACGACAGAAGTCAATAGCCTAAAACGTAAACCCACAAAACATGGATGCTTCGCAGTGGAAAACCTGCATCAAAATACCCAATTCAAATGACAAAGGCGGTTGGGCTTTGATTGACTGTCCCCATCGGTGCTCTGGTGTACCATCAATTCTTAGCTTCGGAAAATACCTGCCGTGTGTTATCAGTTGAAACACGCGAATGAGCTAAAAAGGTTGAGGACTTCGTACTGGTCTATCAGTAAATACGTATACGAGTGACGAAACGAGAGTATCGCACCTTTAACAACTGTGTTTATGGTGATCAGCGAATGTTCTTTCAGACGTAAAAGTGAATAACTGAATGTAAATAAGTGTCACTTACGAACAATCCAGAATAAACTGATCCAAAGCATTGATCACATCACGGGCCTGTTGTTCCAGTGGCAAATCATTGGCAACAGACAACTGAACACGTGTGATGCTGTTGGTCTGTTAAAATCGGATGGACGATCACGATTTAGCCCGCGAATATTAGCATTTACAGAATGCAATAGTGCAGAGATTCACTCATACGGACCAAAATGAACCTTAGTCCAGGTCAAACTGCTGTCATTTTCAAAATATTGCGTTTTATTTGCTTAAAAATGGATTGTAATGAGCCAAGCGAAGACCGGCAGGAAAGTTGGAGGATCCCAAAGTTTCTGTCTCTAAGTATCAATCGAAAAGAAACTGGGAGCCAAATCCAAGCACCGAACTCTATCTATTTGTCCGTCGCATGCATTAATCACCAGATTGATACAAAATGGTTCCCACCTTAGGTAACTGAAGACACAGTTCCGTTTAGTCTAAGCAGTTATCGCGTTCGACTGATAGCCGTCTGTGTCCAAGTTCGAACGCTAGTTGACTCGGTCAATATAGAATACTGCTTATTACTGAAGAGAGAGCAGACAAATTTGTTGTGTTTCACAGGCTATTTGAGAGTTCATATCTTATCGAATTCGTGTTTCCAAATGAACAAAAACGACTAATGAAGAAGCCTGAACACTATCTGACTAAGTGACTGAAATACGTAAAACTGTGTTCAGCATAATTGTAGACCGAAAAAGAGAGCAGTTTATGGGGACTGGAAAGAAGAATGCTCAGATCCAGTTCCAGTTCCAGTACGGACAGACTGTGAGCATTCTATGGTAATTTAATCACGTGCTTCACTTAAGTATTGGTTTTCCTTCCCCTCCGACGATTTCCTATTGCATGTGCAATTCAACAACCGGTGTGTGCCATCAGGAGGAGGAAAATTACTTCCGGTCTCGTGCCGATAAGTAAACATCATTAACCGGACACAAAAGTGAAACTGAGTGAGATATTTTTGTGGCCCATTGCCCCTCGGTAGAGGTAATCGCTTCCGGTTGTCGAGTAAATTGAATTGAAGCATAGTTTGTCTAATGTTATCACTATGATCAAGTTTGGCAGATAGTTTGGTTCGAATGTATAAATTACCCCCTCCTACCGATGTGCCCTTCCTAATGGATCAGATGAAAACGCCATTCGATCAAACCCGACCAAGTTGTGAAAACAAATGTAAATTCATATGACAATTTTAGTACAGATAGTTGCGGCAGTTGCGAACATCACTCCAGTGGTCTTTGCTTGCCTTGAATGTAGTTGATTGACTGAAAGAGTTCCGTTTTAGTTTTTACAACCAATATCCTCTCGTTTTTGTTCTGTTTCTACCCCTTGGGGACCCATCAACAAGAAGTGTGACATGACCTGTAAAATCAAGTTTCCTGGTCTTGTGTCAAACACCAGCTGCCTTAGCAAACTTTACCCGCAGAGAAAACCAGCCCGGTAGCATACGAGCCACATGTCCGATATAGGATAATCTATGGGGATTAGGCAGTGCGTGGCTGCGACTATCTATCACTTTCCTCAACCTTGATACGGCTTCTTCGGGTTCAGCACCGAATCCATGGGATTCGGAATAGACAACTGTTTTCAAGCAGCGATAGTTTACTCTTAACGTACACCCGTAACGACCAAGTCATTGTAGCACCATATATTCAGCTGTTTACGGACACTTGTATGATACGATAACATCAAAGACGCTTCAAGTTTGCAAGCGCCAATCGAGCCATCAATCAAAAAGTATTATTCTAGGAAAGATATAGCTGCTTATTACTGTCAATCTCCTGCTGAATCGTATTCACGGGAAGTGAAATACGTTTCAATATTTTCCTACTTCATTGTAAATTTAAACCAAGTGCATTTCCTGACCGTAAAGTGCCCCGTCCCTTCGAGAGGTCACACTTCCACATTCTTCCTCATTTGATCAGTGACTGATTGAGGCTTCAACCAATAACAGTAAGTATCTTCTACCAGTGAAAAATTCATCCATACTAAATGCTACTCATTTAAATGCATTATAGATAAACACAATTTGTTTTGAGACACTGCAATAGGTCAGTCTGAAATGGAACAGCTCAAATTAAATCACTTACCAAACGATCAGCTGCTTTCAGAAGCATGTTGACCGCATACATTCGATACGTTATATCTTCCCACTGGGCTTCGAGCAAACAGCACGGTTTGTTCTCTCCCCACGGCAAGTAACTGTACGCGACTCCGTCGTAGATCGGATTTGTGGGTGGTGTTGTGGATGCACAGGGTGGAACTGAGTCGTCCAAAATGTTCCCGTAGTTTCCAACACTGACCTCGAACTGGATCGGGGAATCTTTCTCACCAGGGATCATGGTGGCCGAGAGGAAAGCCGCGTTCACACGGAACCGACGTCGTCTTAGTGATTTCTACAATTAAAGTCGGATGTAATTTACACTTGCTGTTTATTCGAATGCGGTCGAAAGATTAGATGTGCAACTGCCAGATTAGGTCATGATAGTTTTTAGAAACTTTGATCTGTGTATTATTTTCTCCAAGCACACTGGGGCTTGCTCATTGATGGTCTATTCATTTCTCACTATGATAACTAGTTTTTTTCTTGCAGTGACATTTATTTAAATTGATCGAATACTCCTAAAGAGCAGAAAATATCCAGACCAGTTCTTTTTGTAGGTTATTTTGAATCTATTTTAAGTGGTTTTAGATCATTGTGCTCATCACTTCATTCAACCAAACCGTTTCCAGAGAAAACGTATGACATGGGAATAGATTGGTTTAATTTCTATTGTGGCATCTATTCTCCTTTTGAGAATGTTCTATCGAGATAAGATACCACAGTTCAGTTTATATTTGGTTTCAATATTATTTCTACTTTAACGGATTATATTGATATCATTGCTCAGTGCCACATCGGACAAATGATACTCGTGGATAGGTGACCAAGGAATGAGGGAATTTAATCGCAGAACACGTTTTACAGTCTGCAAAAACTGAATTCCATGTTCTCAACCGATTCAACAATCCACGAGATCTTATGATGATTTAGTCAGGCATGGAATAGGGCTTTTATTTGCCGTGAAAAAGGAACAATGCTTCACCTCGTACCTGAACTCGGGCGATCGAATCGCTGTCAATCGCGCGCACCTCATTCGCGACGGGATCAGTCAGCAATTCGGTTCGGACCTCCAAAAGAACGCGACCACGATAGGCCGCTCCATCCCCTTTGCCCAAATTCAACGCTTCGTACTTGTTTGGCATATCACTGTACTCACGCGGTGAGCCATACAGGTTGATGAAAGACGGTCCAAACGTGGGCAAAAAACCTACAAAATTCGTGGGTACATAGAAGGTTTTGAAAATGGGGGAGGAGAATTAGCACTCTTTTTTGTGTGAGTCTGCACGCCTTCGATCAGGGTGCTAATTATGAGAGTGCNGTGCGTCCATTCAAACTGGAGTGCAACAGACAAGGGGCCCTAAGAACGGGAAAAATGTGGAGGAAACGGTGCCATCTAAAAGAGGTCAATGCAGACAGATGACAGCGCACTCACACCAGTGACAACGAATTATTCTGACAACCGAAATTGAAGTATGTTACGATCGTCACACGAAAAACAGACGCGGCTCGAAAAAGAATGACCGCATTGGGATTAGTTATTTTAGGGCAGAAGGAGATGGGCTGAATACATAGGATCACATGAACTGAGTTTAATTGATGGTGAATGTGAAATGGTTTCAGTAGGCAACTCCAGTGATCACTATGATGCAATTATTGCCAGTAATCACCATACCCGGTTGACCACATGGGAATTTCGTGGTGCATAGAGCGAATGAAGAGTGAATTGAAAGATGTGCAGTGCTACTGTACAGCTCTTTCAACCTTATTGGGTGTCATCAGCAGTGCGTGAATCCGTCGACCCGACTGAGGGTCGAACCAGGAATATCACAGGTAGGGCACAAACTATGCAGTGTACTAAACCTCCCCCTCGGAGCAACTGATTGTCTTTAATCACTCAAAGTCTCCATGCCGGCTATCAAATCTGAACAATGGGTCCTCCTGACTGGAGTTTCGACCCCATCTAATGTTCATTACATAGTGGTATGGAGTTGAAAAAATAAGTTATTGATTAGGAAAATCACGGATATTTTATTTCTTTAGAAATTTTGTCTCGCATAATTCACTGTAGTTGCGATGGTGTGCAACTACAGTGAGCAAAAACTATATACTAGTATACATAATCTCATTTTGTTGTAGTCCCTGGGTTACGTTTTCATTTCCACTCTTCCAAGTCATTTGCATGGCTTTGTTTTATCAATTGAAGTACTGAAGACGGAAAGACCATAACTGTAGTGAGATGGAGGCATTAATTCGATTTCCGTGGTTGATTTAGTAAAGTTTTTGCTGATAAATGAGCGAGGTTAGATGCGTGTAACAGGCCTTAAAAGTGAAACACTAAACGGCTGCTCGAGGTTTGAGCAAGTAATGTGCCTGTGTTCGGTCCTCGTTTTGGTGAGTGGATTCCAACTACCAGTGAGGTTCATCAAGGTCAAAACAAGTTGGCGTCGTTTCCTAGATTTTTAGTTCACGCTATGTTTGCTCTGTACATAGTCAAATCAAATCGTCTAATAGACCCCGGGTAACATTGTGTTGAGTCCGTCGCATCTCTTGACTTACAGACAGGCGACTTGCTGGAGGGCAGACACACAATGCATTAGTTGACTCGTTTTAAGGGAACATTATAATTTTCAAAACTGATGCAATAGCACAAAATACGTGAGGAAATGTGTTTTCATACTCTCTTGAACGCCGTGTCCAGCACATATTAAGCACTGTCGGTGCGTGTGGTGATATCTACTGCTACCCCTGTGACTGGCTAGACAAGTGTGAGACGATTTGAGGTTTTGACTGCAATATTTGTTTACATGTGATTTTCGTACTCACTGATCGCATACTGCTTACTGTGGGTGTGGAAAGTGAATAAACACTAATCTTTTGGACCCGATGATCTATCTTGCGTTGTTGAAGAACTGGTGAGGATTCATTGCAGCTTGCAATACCTGATAGCGTACCGATGGAACAAATGAAAGGTGTAACGAGTATCTGAGTGTAGACTGTTGTGTTCCTTGACGCACATTCCACCCCTTTGATTTCCATCATCTACCGAACTCCCAGTTGTGTCTCGAAGAAACTGAGGTATGGATTAGCGGCTTTACAAGGCAAACTGTTCTACACTCGGGTTAAATCAGATTGAGGGTTGTCCATGTTAGATGGTGTAGGGTCGACAAAAAACAAGTAAGCTCAGCTACATTGGAAATGGGTTCATCTAACAGAGATGCATGGATCCATTGTTTGCGTCTACATCTCTCAGATGGCAAATGAGCTGCGAGGGAGCCATAAGCAGTCATGCTCCAGTGCACGCTTACCTCGAACTGAGCGTTTAGATACGCAAACGTTAGGCATGCACTCATGTAAACAAAGTAAGGTCACTCTGAAGATATCTTTGATACAAAATTCCCATGAAATACTACAGTCCTAATGAATTTGGCTTTTCCTGGTTAAGGGGACAGCCTAAGCAGATTATTGGAAAGATCAGCGATTTTTTGCACCACATTTATAAAACTCACTAACACTAGAGATTTTTTCTCACGATCAAAAATGAACCAATAAGTTGATTTTTTACAAATCACCACAGTTGCTTCGTGCACCAAAGTGTCCGTACGGTATTGGTGTGGAATAAATGGAACGGTAGCACCTCATGGCGCAGACACACACACATACACGAAACAACTATGAACAATCCATGTGAATGATTCGGCACCGGACAACGTGTGAGATGGACAGCTGATCTGTTTTTTTTGTGAAGAACGGATGTTGTGGACAACAGGAGGGACGGGAACACACAACGATCACAGAGCCCCCATGTACAGAAATATGTAAATCAGGGAACATGTATGATTGTTTAGGAACGTAGACACAAACGGAATAGAAACTTTGGGAATCATTTTTATATCACCAATTCTAACAGTTTGACGGTTTAGCATGCGAAAAGGAAGAATCACCGTTTTGTGCGGAATGACAGTCTAGGGTTCGAGTGACTTTAACACTTGAGAATAATTAGTTTAGAAAACCCAATTTTTTACAGGATGACAAAAGTCAAACAGATCGATGGATAGATAGATAGATAAGTCGGTAGATAGATACACAGATAGAGTAACAAAGAGCTAGATAAAATGATTTAGTAATTGACTCGCACATTGATATAATGGTGCATGTTCACACTGGCGCTCCAAAACATACTCACATGAACGACTCGGCGCGCGCAATAAAGGTGCGAAATTTGTGCATTGGATTTTTTATAATGTGAACAGAGATTATCTTAACGGGGCGAGGGTTGGAGTGTATCATGTGGTACACATAATACAGAAAGAACGTCTTGTTGGATGCTGAGGCGAGAAATCTCAGACAAGTGAATTTACACACAACAATAATTTTCCGTCAATGGCAAGCTACGAGTAAACAAATGAGAATTATTCGTGAAAGGGGATAAGGTGGGGGAAAATGCTGGGCGGACAGACAATAGGGGCATACCTGTGACACCTGTTGGAGGAAGTAAAACAGAGGCAAGCACAATATGTGGTTAATGCAATCAAAGTTTGAATCAGATCAATGTTCGAGAACGGAAAAAGATGCAGTGCGTTGCAGATTTGTGCTCGAATCAAATGGGATGATGAACATGGAAGTCGAAGATGAATAGACAGAGCACTTTTGGGGATGAGCACAATTGGCGATGAGTCGGGGAGAAACGAAAAAGAAATTCACAAACAAGAGCCTTCTGAAACAGGAAACAGAGTGTGTGTGCTGTGTTATAAACGATGACAGTATATCCTCTGGTGGACCACAGATTGGATTTTCGGTGATAATGTTATACAGGATGGAATAGTGTGCCCACCGACAAGAATGCGACTCATCGATCCTGCGGCTCAGAGATAATCACGAAATATGCCCATTAGTTGGGAGCACAATGCAGGTATATGGATAAACATTTCGACTTTTAATGCGGAGGTTTGCCGCCAGAGCACGCACCACGGATGAGCCGCAACAACGACGAAACACTTACGTGCGGTTTCTTGTCGATCAACACCAGCACCTCACATTCGATAAAAAATACTACAACAAATTTAGCGTAAACCTGTCCCACCACGCTCGAATTTTCGAGGGACTCGAAGAGTGGGAGCCATGGATGAATGAATGAACGTAAAATCTCGGTGAACATCGGTTCACAACGTTTTACCACAGCATTATGTTTGCAAGTTAATAATTGATTATTTTACAGTTTTTTTTAAATTTTGACTCGCGAGTTTACAATACTGGCATCATCAGGATTCATATCAACTATACTTTTATTTCAGAATCATTTATTTTCCTTTTTACCTTGAGTACCCAGTTACATGAACCATCGTCGGGAAACCAGCTTGCTAATGTGGTTACGGAAGAGGAGAAAACGGAGTTGGTGGTGTAAAAGAATAGTGGGATCCACAAGTATAACCGCCGGCTCAGTCGGATGCTGACCACGTAGATTGACCACATTCACATAGGAGTTGTTACCTGTTGTTGATCTTACACATCGCATCGCGTTCATCTCGCCCATTCAACGTGATCTGTGGAGCATAGATTTGACCTGACTCAAGCCATCAACGTCATGTTACCTTATCAGAACCCACAATTGTCAGCTTTTTTGTGCGAATCCATTCGTGTGCTTAAAAGCAAATGGTCCATAATACATTGGCAAGAACCACACTGCAAGCTTTCTAACCTTTGGATAAATAGTCTCACGTACACTTTTTCCATTGCCCAGTTTGTTCTGTACAGCATACAAATCAACAAGCTTCATGTTAAAGACAGGATTGCTAATTAAATACTTGTATCTTGCATCAACTGTCCTACCCCTCACCAGCGTGGCTTTGAATTGGTACTAAAACCGATGTGAAAAACCTTTCAGGCTCCTCAGTAGCATGTAGAACCCGTCGAATTTGCATACTAAATACCGTTCTGAACATTCGGTTAGGTAAAAGTCGAGTGATTGAAGATGTTTACTTTCGATGACCAATCTCAATTGTGTAGAGCTGAGACTCCAAAACAGTGGTGTAATACTGCTTCACTTCCGGATGATTATTACCTTACCCATGGAAGTGAGGTGGTGTTTTGCCGTATATCCGATAGACACTCTTGGTAACAGATAAAGCAGTCTTCGGATACTACGCGTTTGTCTCAGACACCCTAAGACTCCGTTAGAGTGACAACCAGCGTGAAGTCTAGACCGCCAAAAGGCGTTTCTATGCCAACTGAGTGCGGTAAAATCACAACAAAGTTATTTTTAAAGTCTGGGAGCCTAGAAAGGAACCAAATGAACCCTTTGGATCTGTTTCAATATGACGACATGGCTTACATCTCGCGTTCATGTGAAATAAATCTATGCAGGATAAGCTTTATCAAACATAACTCGGATTGAATTCTCTTCAACCGATAGATCAAAGGTGCAAAGACGAAAAAATAAATTCAAGACTGTTGTCAGTTAAGAAAGAGAGCGCAAGCACCTTTGGCGAGCACAATCACGATCAATTTTTAATCAAAATTTGTACTTATGAAAGAAAAAAACAGCAGTAATACATGGCGATCTCTGCTCGCAACAAATAAAATAAAGCAAATTTTCTATTTCACTATTGCTCCGAGTTATCATTTGCCAGAATCTCATGGACCACCTTAAACCTGCAATTGCTAAGGCTGAGGATATTTCTTCAATCTAATCGGTTAAACACCAGATGCTTTCTAACCCTGGTTTCAAAACGGGGATGGAGTATACAGATCTCTCTCGACAGTTCCATCCAGGTATGTCTGAACACATCAGTTGACCTGATGTTTCCACCATTTGATTCTATTCGACTTACGGCGGTCACTTAATTTGTGATATCCAATCTTTGATTGTTTGAACCAATGAGTTCGGTTACTAGTGAGAATTCATGGGCTGCGTCCGATATATGTCGGAACCGCATCCTGATTATACCTGATTCCATCCGTCCACGTGAACATCATACTAGCGAATAGCTCTGCGTTTCCTGACCTGATGGATTTTTAGCGCCTCCGTATACGAACGTGGCTATCGATCAATAGTTTATTCCCACTTCGACAGGATTAACGACCAGATCCATGCTAAACTGAACCAGTCCAGTTCTGTTGACCATTGTCCATTGCTATGAATGATCCAGTTCCACGAATGAACCATTAAATGCTTGTCAATGCGGATACGATTTGCAATCATAAACTGTATTTTTCAAAATCACATGATCACCACGCACAGCGATAAATAGAACAGAGCCGAACAGTGCTGATCGATGCATTGCATAAAAGGTGGTACAGAAAAAGTGAATTGATGGTTTTTACTAGGTGCTACTTAAGCCTTTTCACAACAGATCACCGGGACAACCGGGTTGAAACGGCAGGCCAATTTGAACGTGGCACAGATTTTCACACTTCTTGATCTTATTTATAGGCATTCATGGTTTCTTGCTGCAGAGATATCACTTGCCAGGTGAAAAACCACAATGCTCTTAGACACTGCTGCTAATCGTCGGTGCTGATGACTCGGATGATTTTGATAATGATGATGATGAGGAGGATATTAACAAAAAATGAATTCGAGCTGAAAAGGAAATTCACCGAAATGAATGGTTTCTTTGGTAATTTCCTTTCAAAACGCAAGTATAACAGTGTTTTATTACTCGAGTATTCATCACCAGCGGGCCATTAAACACTAGTAAATCTGTGAAGCCCAAACATGCAAACAACACACCCGGTCAACGAAAATTCAACTGAACTAGTCTGAAAACGATCTGGACTCGCGTAGGTCATCGCTGCCAACTATGGAATTCACGGAATAATGACTTCTGCCCTCACGTCGGTGGCAAGTAGTTCAAATCCAGTGGAAAGCAGTGGCAAGCTGTACACAACCGAGGCTGATAGAGAAAAAGGAGGCAATTTTTAACAATACTTATCACAATAGAATCGATAAAATTACCATCTATTTACCCTCACTAGGCTGCTTTTCGGTTTTGTATTACCTATTCCGCACGGTCAAATAACACGTGTGATTGATCGATCTGGACACCACCGAAACTCAGATAAACCTCGGGTAAAGATGGTATACAAATATTTAGACAGACAAACATTCGGAGAGACGGATGGATAGACATTCGGGCGGAGCTGATAGACAAACAGATCGAAATTCAGATTCACAGACCGACTGACTTAGAGAGAGGCAGACACGTCTTCAGGCAGTTCCGAACTATTGGTACTTTGGTGATGCCGTTTGTCACACATGCATCTTTACAGGAAGGTAGTATAAAAAACGCATGCAGCGGGTAGTTGGTTATGCGATAAAATTCGAGTGCTATCTACCGATCAAGAGCAGACGAAATGAACAATGCCGGATTGATGTTCAGAGGGATGAAGCAAACAATGATTTAAGGGAATGGGAATTGTATTTGGGGTGGGCAAAATTGTGCGAACGAGATGAAATATAGCTGATGAGGATCGGGTAGACGTGCATTGGTCTCACAATTGACCTACCATCAATATCAGAAGTGGAAATGCATGATAGATTTATATAGCTCGACCCGATCGCGTCATCATCGGTGACACGATCCCTGAGTCAGTCACCGCAGGAGAGAGATGGAGAGGAAAGCGAAAATCGGCACGATAGCGTGCAAATCGATGAGATTAGATTAAGTGTGAAGAAACCAATGTGTGACATAAATAACTGGAACAATGTAGACAGGATTATTTTAATATATAAATCAAATAGAACGCACCCAATCGACGAAAAGCACTTGGCCAAAGCCGTGCACTATTACAAAAAAGATTGCGCATATTGGCGAAGCTAATAATCGTGAATAGTGAGTGTTGTAAAAGATACCATACCTTCACTTTGATTGGTTAGGTATAGGATGGATGCCAAATTCATATATTTTACGTCGGGTGTGACCAAAGCGGGTGGTGAACATTTCCTAATCAACCATGACGTATGTCCTCGTTGGATCTAGTTACTATTTTATTGTTGTTTCTCTCTCTCACGAAATGGTATGTGATTTGGACAACACCTGTTTTTTTATAACCACGGTGATTTAAAGGGCGACGAAGATTAACGAGTACTTTAGCATCTATGACTTGAAGTCAGTTTCCAATGGAGAACGTAAGACCCAATCTGTACCAACGGGATCGCACACGTTTGGACTAAATTGTTTAGATTAACTGTAGTGATTTGAACTCATTTTCACAATACATATGCTTCGTTATATATTTGTTTTGATTCATAAGGCTCGATAAACACTTAATTTGACCGACTAATTAAGGGTGAAACATCGGTTGGTTCAGTGAGTGAGCACAAAATGAGATCTGTTCACCACCGGAAAACACTTAGTGCATTGCACGTTTGACCTTATACCGGTTAGTTTCCACTGCCCTACTTATTCAAATAAACCAATCACGTTTAAGCAAACGTTTATCCGATGATGAATAAAATTACTGGAAGTTTTGATTGTAAAAATGTCAGTTATTGTTACTGAGTGGAACAATGAATGCAATAATGAGAAGAATCTCCTGGTGTTATTCAGAAGCGATTCACCATTGATATGCAAGTGAGCCAATTAGGGATTGTACATTTGTGGATTAGCCAAGCCAAAATTGAAATTGTTACGCATGACCAGGATTAGTTGAAAGCGCGCAGGTACGGACAAAGACAAGCAGGCACATGTATATGACACTAACCCTCATCATTTTCAAGGAAAGCCGAAATATGTGACATGACAATTTGCCCGGTCGCTATAGCGTCATTGTTGCCAACGCGATCCCTGTATCAAATTGAACAGATCACGTGTGCATTTTTGTGTGTATGTGTGTGGGATGCGGGAAAAATCAGTACACGAACGGGATACACACACATACACATTGACCTACCGAGTCGAGCAAGAAAAACTGACCGGGATTCCAAGTAAGATGTGAGTACAAGTTGGCTCCGAATTCGAGCAGTTGCCGTCTAAACCGTTCCCCATTCAGCTCCCAATCATTCAAATTATTGAATCAGTGCTTCAATATTCCAAGTCTGTTTGTTCTTATGTGCAAGATTGCGTATGGATACCATTTGAGTCACGGCCCCGTGCTACGACCGAATACAGACGATGCACTTTACTCATTTGATCACCCATCCCATCCGGGTCTATTTGCAATGCATGACGTAAGATCACTTGGGTCTGCTATTAATTGTGTTTCCACATATGCATACATGCATACGTACACAAACACAATTGACCATCTATTCCATCACTGTGTAATCCCAACATAATATTCGTTCTCGTGGACATGAATCAGGCCTGGACTCGCTGTGGTCGACTGATCGATCGATCGAACCGGGAAGGGCATTATGAATTAAGAACCGAGAACTACTCGCTTTTCAACTATTTCCAAGTGCATGTTTGTGTGCTTCGTAATCTATATGCAATCATTAGATGAGGTTTGACTGTATCCTCTCAATGAGATCAATATTTTTTCACTAGAAAATAGATGAGCCATACTGGGTTGCTATACTCACTGCGGAACTTCTTGATAAAGGCTTATAATAAAAGAGACACCAGCTTCAAAATATTACGAGTTCTCTTATCGACGTGGTCCATCTGCAGTTCCGGTAACCTATCTCAATACCATATTGCTGGCGCTAAACCTATCGCCGCAAAATGTCTCAACCGATGAAATCTTGCAAACACTGAGAGAAACCTATGAACACTTGTCGTTGTTTTTGTAGCTCCGTTAGTGCACGTTGATAATCTTTTACTCAAGGAACTCAACTAGTACACGTTTCATCAATAAAATAGGTTGCATTTTCAACATCGTGAAATTGGTGAGAATTTCCGAGTGCCAGTTGTTTTTTCGCATCCGTCGGGAAATAATTCCGAGGTCAACGGAGCTGTTTGATCGTGTGTTTATGGTATGCGTCCTACGTAGATCGATTCAAGGTTAGGTCAGCCGGAGAATGCCGATAGTATCCAAAGCGACTGACCCTGTTTGTCTTATACTGATCGATCCCTGTGTTGCATGGGAGCCTGCAGTCAGTGTTCATTCGCCACTTGGCCATATTTGTCGACATATTTGCCGCAGACCTAAGCGACCTTTTTGACGTTTTACAAGTCCATGTCCATGATTTGAGGGAAGACAAAGCAAACATCGTTTCTTCTGCTTGTCAATCAATGGTCTCACCCTCGAGTTGTCATATTCATCCCTATTTTACAGATTAGCAAGTTGGTTTGTTCAACTGTTAACCTTTATGACCAAGCGTACGCACCCATGTGACATTAGGACGGGGGGGGGGATAATGAACACCATACTGATTACCGTATTCACTGAGTGCGCGTCGGTAAACGGCAGCGAACAGTATCTGGTAGGAGAAACGTGATTTGCGTGCGGTTTGACACTAAGACTTGAATATCGTGTATGTGTAGGTACGCGCTGACACGCATCCATATTGGCAAATGCAATGAAGTGTTCCATGCTCAGCATGGATTGTGCAAACTAAATGAAATAAAAATGACGCAATTGGGGAGAGGAACGTGGTGCGCGTGCGCGCGCGCACGATCGCTGTGCAAAATGAACACATCCGGAACGAGTGATGTATGTGAAACGGATCGCATATGATAATCTCAATGGTCACGTCCTAATAAATCAATAAACTAAAATTAGTCTAAAGGACAAATCACAGTCCGCATTTTACTGAATCAGTCTTCATGAAAAAATGAGTTTGGTTTAATTGAAGCACAAATCAGTGTTGACTCAGGTGTTTTCTCTGGATAGATGAAATAAAATTCGAATGATCGTAAATGAATGAGTTCATCAGAATATAAACTCAGAGTTCTATTAAATGGCAAACGGTTGTTGCGAACTCAAGGATGATAACAATGATAAAGAAATGCAATGAATGACCAGAAGGCAAATTATCATTATTTCAATCTTGTTGGCTACCATCATCAATGCAAGTTATTCTGAGGACTGAATCCCAAATACAAGAGAGCATTCTGCCTCCCCATCAACTAGTAACCGTAACAGGCTTTTCAACATTGTCTATAAAGGATGCGCATAAGTATATTCTGAAAATTTTATTTGTCTCAAGGGGAACCGCTCCAATACTGACCCCGGTGACTATCGATAAAATGAATTAACTTATTAATTCGATATTTGTCTGTACCGATATTAACTCGTTTTGTTTGCAGGCACGAGATTGAGTTATTCACGTTCTACCCGTGAATTTCTATCTTCATCGCAAACAACGGACACAAACTGACCATAGGTGACAGTTGAGTAATGCAAATCAGATGTGCAGAGTTGTTCCATCTACGTTTCCGTGTTCCCTGCTCAGCAACTAAGTCCTTAGTAAAATAAAATTATTTCTGCCAAGTGAAAATAATTATTCTAGACAGAGACAGATCAAATCCGGCCGGATATACCGATGAATCTGCAGTTCCGAGGCCCTAAAATATTCATCCTTCTAAAAGACTCAAGTCAGAATATCACTTATATCAATGGTGGTTTCAGGCTACAAATCAATTTATAAGTGAATATGTGTATGTTTTATTAAATATATTATTATTGTTCATTATATATATTAGTAATGAAGTCCATATATCGGCAAGGGTAGGCCAGAGTATCACCACATTTGTGGCTGTGGTTGTTCCAAGAAAAAAGACAGTATGCAGAGAGATTATTGAAAATAAAAGGTCATGTGCAACCTACCAATCGTAGAGCGTGAATTTCAGCTTCTCACACATTGACGGGAACTGATGCAGAGAAGAGAGAGAGAGGAAGGGGGATAGGACAAAGTGAATTAGGCAAAGAAGAGAAAAAATATCATAAAGTGCTGAAAATCCATCCTTTAAATATATGAAGCGTTATTGACTGAATTGATTTGATTTGAATGACATGAATGCACCTGCTTAGTGATTTTGCTCGACTGAACGACAGAGTTTACCGTAGATCACCTTTGATTAGTTTTCGGATGAATGGTATCGATGAGGAAGGAACAGGAAGAGCCAGATTCAACACAATAGGACGGTCAATGCACTATTTTCTAGTAATATGCCAACCCAACTGAAGGAACAATCCGCGTTTATATACGCGGAAGTAAGCACCCCAGGTGAGAAAGATGCAACTCCAGAAACGAAAAAGAAAATGCCAGAGATGTTTTAATATTTGAGCTGGAAGGAGTGCATGTCAAAAAGTGAGATTGTCAAAAGTAAAAAGATAGAGAGCGTACTTTTTGAACAACATAACCTCACGGTATCTCGTGCAACAGCACAGGGAATTGTGAAAACCTTAGTAGGGCATACGGAAGTCATTAGCTTGGAAGCTAATTTCAAATTGTGCTGTACAGGAGAGGGAACGACAGCAGACAGGGTATAGAGGCGACCAGGTGTTGATAAATTGGTATAGATGGACGCCGAGTGCATCCGCTTCAATTCACATGCAAAATCTTGTGCTTATGCTATTCTTTTTGACTCTCGACACGAGTTGGAACCCTTCGGTCATATTCACAACGTAACCATCACACTTGTGATGGACCGGATCGCCCCACTTCTCAAACACACAAGTCGATGTCCACAATTGTTCTCATACAGATACCAAGTCTTACGATCAGTGTAAAGTGTGTCAATGAACCCGATAAGATAAAGGACTAAAAAGAGATCGCAGAATCAAACGGTTTACTTTTTCAACCACCTTGAAAACGATAATAGAGCTTGCGTGTATGAAACGTTTTGAAAACGGTGTGAAACGGTCTTCTTTGTGCAAGTTCTGCTGAGGCTCCAACTTGAATTAAAAAGAGCAGTTCGGATTACGCTGACTTGCTGGCAATTTTTTCCTGTCATTCTCATCGTGAGTTCTCTCTTTCTTTCGTTCTGGGGTTTTGCTAAGTTGGCACGACGTAGCGCTGCTCTTTACACAAGCAGAGTGCAACTATATTTGGAAGGTAGAACACCCGACTGATCGGTGAGTCACCATAATTCTTCTCTTTGCTTACACGTGCTAGTTGAGGCTGATCAGTTCTTGTCCACACTTGCATGATTCATCGGAACGGAGTAGGGAGAGGGGGCGGGGAGGCGAAGATGAACGCATCTGCTCACTCCTTGAGACAATCGGAAAACCACGCATGAACTAAAGTCACGATGGTTCGGCTCAAATGGTTTCATCGGACAGGAACATACGCATACGGACAGCTGATTTGACTTTTGAGAAAAAACTGCGCTACGAATAGGAATGAACAATTGTCCTGTTTCGTGGATGGACTAGACAGTTTCGACCACACGTCAACACCACAGAAGTCTAATAATCTTCTCACTCAGGGGGTTCACACCATGTTGGTTTCAGAACGTGTTCAGTCTGACCAGTGTTGTTGGAGAAAACGAAACGTTGCGTCGAACCGATATTGACGATTGTCTGATTTGAACAGAAGTGATAACAAGAACGGGCTTGTCTATGATGATGCTATGGCCTTGCAGTTATGAGGATTGATTATCGGGGTTATTGCACTTCAGAAGTCAGGTTTCATCCAAACACGTCACTTGTGTCACTATTCTGTACTATGTATAAGGTGCTGACTGATTTGACGTAAATGTTTGAAGGAAAAGATGTCTAAGTAGATAAAATACAGAAGAGAGTCACCTCGATCGATCTTTGGAAGATTTAGTTAGTTTGTGATGATTAGAACCCGAGCACGACGGATTGGTTATCTGACGTACCGACCTTTGGAGCTATCCGGGCTGGCTCGCAGCATGACATAGCCCTCATCCGTACCGAACTTTAACCGATGGTGATTCGCGAGGTCGATAGATGTGTACTGCTCATGACTACTAACAAACTTAGTGAAATAAGGCTCTATAGTTACATGTGACAGAAATCTCTTTGATGAGCGACAACTAGACAGCTGTTTCACCCTGTTTGGGACTGGTCAGCAATGTGTACGCCTTGGGTTCCTGTCGGGATTCTAACTGCGAACCTTTGGGTTGACGCCCTTACTCTTGAGTTACATAGCAGACACCCAACAACTCGAGCAAATGGCTCCATCAGTGTGGGGTATCATGTTTTGATTAACCTGTTCCACTGTTCTTAAGTACCGGGCACGGTTACCGGCCTTGGGTGCGAGTTTCATTTATTGGGAGATTGCTAATTCCCCAGATACGACGATATAAAGATGTACACTGCATTGGAAACACTTAACCAGTGACGGACAGATCAACTTCCCATGACAAAGGTACCTTCGTAAACAAAACAAAGTTTGTCAACAGAGCCCATTGGCCGCACCGTGTCAAACTCATATCCAGCAAAAGTACATGGAGTGAAGATTCACAACAAGTACCATTTCAGATGTGCTTTTCACTCCGTTTTATCACTGCTTTAATCCGGCTGAACAATCCAGCATAAAAGCTCAATTGAAAACATTGCCAAATAGGTCGGAAGAACACGAACATATTATATGGTTTAACGTGTGATAAGAGTGTCCAATAGCCAAAAGGCACGTTCTTGTTGGACGGATATCGTTTGTTAGTCAAAGTACACGAAATTACATATTCCAGCGGCACACATACGGGAGCGAATTCGTTCCAGGTACATGAACACGTGACTGCATAAAATCAACCAGTGAGCGTATGCACATATACGACCATGCGAAATTCTGACAGATTCGATTGTGCAAGCAGACATTTCCGAGTTACGTGATAAGGACCCTCGATCAATAAATAGATGTGTTACCACCAACTTCTTTCCGTTTAGGACACTATTTAGACCTGGTTATTGGAAAAGCTCGTGCAAGTCCCTGAAGGGAACCGAACAAGCATGGGGCAGCTGAAACGTGTCTTCTGTCAAATATTACTGTATTTTGAAAGATGATTAGAATAGTAGGAATTACACTGCAACTATAAACAGGGCTGTAGTGATTAGTATCGATATCATTTGTAATACACACCTCAGAGTGATATACATAAAAAAACAGTTTACCTCAGAGTCAGGATGACTTACTGTTACATTACAGAAACCCACTACCTAAGCCCCGGGACTTGTATTAGTGACAGACAAAAGGTCTCAACAGCAAGGTAGCCTAGCACTCCTCGAAGTCGTGAACAGAACCAACACCTTGCCATAAACCATTTATGGGAAAAGTACTCGCGGTACTGTTGTGCAGAGTTACATGTTGCAGAAGGTATAAATGTGTCACAGCATTCACAGTCCCTATCACATTCATCATAAACATGCATGATGGTAATATTTTGTCGAGGAAGTTGTTTGTTACATGCGACTAACCCGGATTAACGTTCCAAAGATTGGTAACACGCCGACACACTTCAGTTTTCCTCTCAATCGCCCTCAAATCCAAATTCCGTGTGTGTCCTCCTCGCTATCTTCGCCATACGAAGCTAACTGCGCTCCGCCATCAGTAGAAGAAGTCTAAGATATCATCAACCATATCAAGCCACAGAGATCTCCCGGTGAGGACGGGATACCTGCCGAAATCTACGCAAAATGTTTTGCAGTCATTTAAAACCCTCTCCATAGTTTACTGTGTACAATCCTGGAAACCAAAGTTTGCCAAACTAACTGGACCACATCGATTTTACTACCTTTCCTAAAAAGGGTGACAAATCAATGTGCAAAAACTACAGCTTTATCAGTTTACTTGATGTGGCGGGCAAGGATTTGCACAACTTTTGCTGAACCGCTTTGCTGCAACAAGGTACGCGTGCACTCGTTCTAACCAGAAGGGATTCCGCCCCAGTTTGGGCTGCGTTGACCAAATATTCGCTGTGAAGACTCTTGGAATATCACCATCAGTTTCCCTTTGGCAGAGAAATGAAATCAGCCTTGAGACAAAAATCCGAGTTTTCTCCGCAGTAGTCCTTTGTGTTTTGCTATTCGGCTGTGAAACTTGGCCACTTAGAGTCGACACTGTCGACGGTTAGAAATCTTCGATCACTGGGAGTACGATGAAAGGATCAGCTCTCAAATGAAGCGGTCAGGAATTGGTGGCGATTACGATAATTTCGTTACATATTTCGTAAGTCTGATAACGATCTGACCAAACCTGACAGCCTCATCTCCCTGCCCGAACTGGAGCTGTCGACACGGTGAAAAACTGGAAACCTGGCTTGACACGATGCGAAAGGAAACAGAAAACCTTGGTCGCCACTCCGTCTACGGCATTCGCCAATGGAAATTAAGCTGGATCACAATCTGCGCTGATCTTGCCACAGACCGCCGAGGATTGGCAGTAGCAATTCGGGCTATCCATGAAGCTGGCTTATCCTCTCCCAGGAGTCAACCACCGTAAGGTAAAAGCACAGTAAGTAAGTAATATGTTGTCCCAGATCTGTTATGATATACTAGATTGACCGCAATCATCAATGGATGAGATTACAGGTAAAGTACCTCGTGAGCAACCAGTTAATTTAATTGCCCGTGGTCACGGAATCCGTACCGTTATCTAAGAAAAAGTAAATCGGATTTTATGTTCCATGCGATAAAAATTTCTATATTTTGTTCAATAAGTTCTAATTAAAGTATATGTCGGTTACGCCCTTCATCAGGCACTGAAACGATATATTTTGGCAAAAGGTGATAGTTTGCTTTTTTTCTAAATGTAGGCAGATATAATTGCATCAGAAATTCATTTCATTTTTGTCATAAAATTCAATGTTTTATACCTTCGAATGCACCTCATTTGTTCTAGTCATTTAGTGAAATTTCCCGTAAATTCTAATTTTTGTCATTCTCGTTGGACTTTAGTGACAGTAACAGCAGCACCGGCTGCAGAGGCAGCAGTCCGGTTGATTCGAATTTCTTCCATTAGTGATATTGTTCAGTGCATGGTGTGTGAAAACGGTTATCGCAATGATTTATAGCAAGATGACAGCTGTCGCACTTACTGTCCTTAGTCGCAGCGCGTGTACATTTCCATGGTTGCTCCATACATGTGAGCAAGCACATAATCTGCCCAAATAGGCTGATAGCCCCTTTTTAGGTTTCAATGATTAGTCCGTTGTGTGTTGTTTTGAAATTACAGTTCATCCCGGATCGGTCACGAGTCCTTCAGTTGCACTGGTTGAGGCCCATGAACTCATCAGTGCTAATTGTTTCTTTGATGTTGAAAACTGCACTAGTGATGAGCACAGACGTTCGTACATATACCGCGATAACGGGAATTGAGCATCACCCCTTATTCCTTTCCTATCAGAGGCTCAATTACTTCCTTCAAGAGATCTCACCGTCTCTTGTTCCCTTTCTTTAAGCATTTGGATCCTAGGCTGTATACGTGTAATTTTTTCATCATTCAACACCAGTCGTCCTTCTGTCTGGTCCTGCTTTTTCGGATCGCGACTTTTAATTTCTCTGACTGAGACTCTGCATCCCATTTTTAAATCACTACTGTTGCATCCTACATCGTTCTATCAGCAGTTCACATTGTTCTGTGTTTGACCTTCTTCTGCGGCACAAATGAAAACTGCATGCAATCAGACTCCATCACCAAAATCACCAATCCGTTGCAATTCACGTTAATGACTGGTCAGCGCACTCAGCAAAAGTCACAACCGTACACAGTAAGGCTGGAAGCACTTTCCGTTGTAAACATCCGTTGTAAACATCACAATAGGTCACCTTTCCTACCTGTGTCTCTCATGAAAGGAAGCAGCACACCTACACCGTTAATAGTTTATTACTATTTGGTTCCTCACTTTTGTGGGATTTATTTCCATGGTCCCGGCTAGACGCGTGACGTTGAATTCTCACACTCCATCTGGCATCTCAACGGTTCTTCCTTACCACACATTATGCCGGTCAGAGTGACTGTTTAAGTCATTACCATCGCTAAGCGTGGTGATTTGTGTTATCTTACCGATCACTACCTCATCTCCATCCTCTCTTCGCTCTCTAGGATCATGGAACTAGTGATCATGAATCAACTNAACTTATCTGTCACTTGGATCACTGCGTACGTCTCAAGAAATTCTTTCATTCGCTCCTGACTACCATGATGAGTTGCATCCAGTCTCCCTCGATATCAATACGGCATTCTACCAGGTTCGGTAATATCGGGTTTCAATAGAAACTTCATTAGTTGGGACTTTCCCCGCGTTACATCACTTGGATACGGAGTCACCTTTGTGATCATTCAACCTCGGTTTTTGTTCATGGAGTCATTTCAAGATCCATTCCAGTATATCCCGGAGTCTTTAAAGGTTTCGCATTACCTGAAAGCCCCTTACCTCTCTTCAACCACCGGTATTTATCCCGGAATGTTAGCCCCATCCAGCTTTTCCCGATCAGGCCAAATAATAACACCTCACGTGCCTTCCCTGTCAACATTGCTTGTGATTCTCTTTACAAAGCCAAAATAATTCTCATCTCTGGGACAGGGCTTCATCTTTGTTTTGAACACTCTGGGACCGTGGTCAGCGTAAAACCATTTGAAACACTAGGTTCCCTTTATTAATCGAATCGAAACCATTTGCCCTATCGCTTAACCAGTCCTGTCACAATCACAATTCAGCCACTTTTCCATCGCCGTGTGATCGCTTCTTTAGATCCTTTCTATCGATAGTATCACGGGTTTTACATTGAGAAGCTTGCTGATCTGGTCCCACTTCCAGCCTCATCGATTTGCGAGACTCGGTCAAATGTGTTAAATCGCACTCACCGGGTAACTGTAAACACTTGTCGAGCTGGGAAATACACATCCTCTTTTTCCTAAGAACCGCGGAGTTTTGGAACACTTCTCTACTCTGTAATTGATCTCACTAATAACCTTTCTATGTTCAAGTGCAGAAATTATAACGAGTTATGTTTTGGATGAATATTTCGACATCTCCATTGCAAATTAGTTTATCCGATTTACCCCTTTACAACAGTGCGTCATGCTTGTTCTGTGATAGAAAAACGGACTTTTGTCTCATTCGGAAAAAGGTCCAAAAATCATGGACCAACCAAGTTCTCTCTGATTACAGTGTAGGTTGTGTGTAAACCGGGTGATGTGCTACTAGCACAATTTGGCTACGAGAAATTCCGTTTTTGGATGACAGTTCAACAAGCCTCCGCACACGAATTTTGAGTCGTTCGAGCCAACATTCATGTGTGGGTGTTGATCATGACTAACCGAACAGACTGGACTCACTTGATGGTTTAGAATAATTTCCTCGTTCCATTCCGGATTCGCAGTCTCATACTTTTTCGATGATTTCATCTATAAAATTTGATGCATAGGATGAAAGAATTTGATCAGAATTCAGAAGATCATGATTCGTTTTTATATGCGAGAAAGAAAAAAGAGGTGGATCATTGTTAGATTCATGACGACCTTACATTGATGATTTCCATGCAACATGGATTTATTACTCTTTTCTTGGCAAAAACATCAGTACTTGTGAGGGTGTTCATCAGGTATCAATGCATTACTCAATGTGATGAACACTGGGAAAGGAGAACATGATAACTGTAAGAATAAGGGAAACCCAAGAGGATTTGAGAAACATGCCCAGGGAAGTTTTAATGAACTAACCGTGACGTGGGCCCGGTGACAATGAGGCCAGTCACCACAAAAGCGAATTGTATCTGGCGAGATTCGGAGCCTGAGCTCCACAAATAACCGCTGAATGGTAACAGTGATCATTATAAGCTAAAATTATTGCAAAGAACTGGAGAAACGTGTTTGAGAATGGGCTTTTGAGTTCTTCGGGGTCCAGTGTAAAGAAAGGTTCTTTAAACGCACAATGTCTACTTCGAGCGAGGCGATCCGAATAGGACAGAAGCCTCCGAGAAACTGGTGACATTTGATATTCTGCCCTCATATCTCTAGTCGACGTAAATTCCCTGCGACATTCATCACAATATAACCATGTGTATGATTGACACCTACTTACAAAAATCTTGGTAACTAGTGAAAAATGAATGTGATCGATCTGGCTTATAAACACGAGCACATAAATAAATAAATAAAAGGCGAGGTATAAGATCATAGTTTTCAATCAGTACAAAAATCGTTTGAGTCTGTGTTTGGGGTAGAAGGAGGAGGAGAAGGAAGTTTGCCAGGAATGTTTGCCTCAACAAACATCATGATATAGAGTGTGATCTATCAGCCAGTGGATTAATCAACAAAAACGAGCCTATCCCTTATTGTTTTTTTTTCTTTCACTGGGCGCACATTCGGACAAGAGAATGCCACAATTTAATGGATAATTTTCATTGTTATAGACATCGTTCCATGTGTCAAAGTTGAGGTGTAGCGCCGTGGTTCGTTTTGCAAACAGCCTTTTTGTGGTTGCGAGATACGAGTGCGTCACTTTCGCACAATATTCACTGGTTAAAATATGCTCTAGAAGTGTTATTAGATTTGGATGATGGATTTCTATCTGATTTTCACAGCCAGATACCTTTTGAGGCGACTGTTTGATCAGATTCTTCTAAGGCTTCCAATGCATAATCCGTGAATTGAAACTCACAGGAGCTGATACAGTGGGCGGTTATAAACACAAATTCAAAAGAACACCACAGACGAAAGCAAGAAGCCATTGGAACACTACAACTGTTGGTAGCACAGACACAACTACACACCTTGGTTCCGGCAAACGAGAATTCCACATACGGATCACAATATTCTTTGTCATCTTTGGACGATGAAACCACGTTCTTGATTTTGCCCAATGTGTCGGCATCCACTGTAAACGAGAGACGAAGTTCATATATAATAAAATATACACACACGGACGAATAATAGACAAGAAATTGGTCGAAGTTGCTCTATTTGGCGTTCTTTGTGTGTCAGCTAGGACGCAGATCTGCACATAACTGGAGCAGAAGCAGGCATAGGTGGTTTGGGCCAGTTTAACCTGGTAACATACGGCAAGCTGCCTCGGCAGCCACAGTACAACACTCCCTCTCTGAATCTTAAGTTTACCAATTATTCTAAATTGGTGATTTCCACTGTACACTTCGAGAGATGAATAAGCTGACAAAATATTGAAAATCGGTTTTCGTAGCTCGGGTGAACTGAATTCCATTTTGCCTGTTCGCCGAGCTTGGCAATTTGTTTGCAAACGTTTCATCACCAGCCGAGGTGACATCATCAGTGCTTGTG
>UZAN01040029.1:30484-53274 GCA_900618425.1 Echinostoma caproni | reverse complement strand
CACAAGCACTGATGATGTCACCTCGGCTGGTGATGAAACGTTTGCAAACAAATTGCCAAGCTCGGCGAACAGGCAAAATGGAATGAATAAGCTTTCTAAATCCAAAACGAACGTCCGCGGGTAAGGGGATTTGGCTGGTATGAGTACTGTTAAGTTCAAGATGTGCTTTTCATTCGTCAAATGTGTGACTGTATCAACCGAAATTCGCGGTTCGCTCTTTGCTAGTGTTGTGCCCGAAAAGATGTTGCTGCAAAGTGGTCATCAGTACATGTACCAACGGGAACTCTATTCCATCATATGTCGGTTAATTTGCCTTCTGGATATCCACCCATCGACTTGAGTTCATTTGATTTGAATTTGGGAGATATTCTGTGACATCCAAGAATGAATTCGGATATTATCCTTCATTAATCTTATGTTATTATTTGTGAGTGATCAAACTATATTCATAATACAACTTAAATAACCTGAGAAGCGGTGAAAGAATACAAATTCAGTCCCATCGTTTTGGCTGACACTAGAGTCGGCGGCTCGATAAAGTTGCACCGATGAATGTAAATACTCCTCCAAAGCGGGGAGTTTGTAATCTTGATACTTGACGGCTTAAATACTTTGTTTAATTCATTTTCAATGGTCAGTCAGACAAATCGCAAAGAGGGAAATCAGAACATTAATTGGAAGCTATTGAACTTCATGTTTTATGATCTTGCACCAATACGGAGATTGACAAGCTCCTGCTTATGTTTTCTATCAAGAATTTCATCTATGCATAAAAACAACCCCGTAATTTTCAGTAAACACGAGTGATGGTGCAACTGGTTGGTTATTTTCCAGAGAAGCGGCAGTTATTTTAGCCGAAGTCAAAGAAAAACTCAGTGTATGGTGATCGATTTTCGATTAACCATGGTAAAACTGTGAGTTTGAACTTTCATATTGATGTGCAATACTCTAAAACCATTTTGATTTTCTCCCTCACATGATACTGGTTAAGAATTTGTCTAAAAGATATAGAAAGTCTATGCCAGTGTGGGCGTTTTTGTTGAAGTCATTGAAATCATTGTTAAGATACCATATTTGGATTTGGTATTGAGAACACAAATACCTTGCAGTGTGAATATTTGATGTTTCTTTATAGGTGGTAGACTTTGTGCACTTCCTTTTGCTTCCTCTCCTTCCTAGTGTGTATTTAATTAGCATTTTTAGAAGGCAAATCGGCAATGTGTGAAAAAAGCTGTCAATAACCCAAAAATATTCGCCTCAAGGCCCCCACCTCTCCAAAGCAATACAAGTTTCCTATGAATCTTCAAGATCTAATAAGAAAATCCATTGGTGCTAAAAGAGAAAAGTTCTTGGCATCTAAAACCCACTTGAAAGAATTCACTCAAGTAGGGTGAAAAATCGTCAATAAACATCCAGATTGATTTCAACTGTTTTTGTCCCTGGACACCACAGACGAGTTATTCGAATACATTCAGATCAATGGGTGCCATCTCATGCAGTGTTGATGTGAGACTAACGCCTACTGTCGTGTGATACCGAACCGGACCCGAAAGGAATGGGTGTTGGAGATTAAGCCACCCCAAGCTCGATAGGTACGCTCTGATCATGACATTCACCAGTCAAGGTGAGCGCGATTTTCTGAAGAATATCTTACGCACCCAATAGCTTAAAGCGGTTAAAAAGGTTGGAGTTGGGGCAAAATGTAACATAAAATACCCAAAAATCGCGGGAAATTTCTCGTTTTGCATATGGTGGGTGGACTGTGCCACAAAACCCCCGGAATCATCCTGCCTTCTTGGCATTTAATTGACACCTGGTCACCGGCAGGCAGAATCGTAGCGAAACATGTGAACTGTCCAAAATCAGCTAATTTATGCAAAGATCACTAGATCCGTTAGATTGAATACGTATCCGAGGTGAAAAGATTCGACTGCGTTGGGGAGCATCCAAAAATGAATAAAACTGGTCAGAGGAAGCAATCTTAGGAAGCGGCAAAGGGTCAGGAAAATGATATAAGAAACCAGTGGGGGCATCTTGAATGATGAATGAAGCACTTAGAGGCACTATTCAATTGGCTCTCTTTGCACCCAATCAATCAAGAAAAAGAACAGTAAAAGAGGTTTTCTGCAAGAACGTTTAACATCTGAGACACTGTAATGCACTTAAGTTGAAAGAGCACATTCTGAATTCCAAAACAGCCCTCGTTCTTCTTGGTGAACGAGCAATCAGTGGCTATCCTTATCGGAAAAAGAAGCTTGCTCGACTATGGCACGGAATACGGGGCTGTAAGCTTCACTCCATCACGCTTGCAGTTTGAATCCGGCCTTACCGCGAAGACCTAACAGCCACGCGCAGACAGCTAACTCGGGAGAAACTTGATGGGTTTCCCACCTGTCGCCGAATCTTGATACGCAGACAGATAATTCAACATTTGCACGTGTTTCAAAGGTCATTATCAAAGTGCTTACAACATCCGGGCATTCTTTGACTTATTTGTAGAGCTGTGCGTTAGAATTGTTTTTTTTTTGGGTGGGTGGGGGTAATAGAACAGTCAAGAAACATATTTCTATCCTCAAAATGCTTCACAAGCACATCAGGTCTAGTTAGAATGTACAGCCACTTCAAAAGAGCATAAACAAGTTGATTCAGCTCAACACATTGAAATTCGCACTGATCGCCTTTTTTCAATTATCTTCAAATTCAAGTATAATAGAAATAATCCGAACTAAAATTGAAGTAGTATGTCGTTCCGAGGAATCCCATCAGATTCTACAGAGAGAATGTGAGCATCACATTTCAGGTTAGTGATCCAATCTTTACTCAAAATGCATTGGGACAACATTCTGGTGAACCACATCTTCTAATTGAATGCACATTTCCCTTCGAACATGCAAAATTTTCCTGCTTGCTAGTTTATACAATTCAAAACTAAATTCGAAGCCTGTAAGTAACAACTCACTTTGGGGTAAATCTTCCGCCTTGTATAGACGTATCTTAAGCACGGCAGGTCGTAGCTGTACACCGGCTGGTCGTAAAAGGTTCCTGTCAGATAATGGTCACCAATGTGGCTGCAAGCGGGGATTTGGAACTTACGCTTCGATATCCTGCTCATCAGAGTCATCCACTTTCATGCTCTACAAGCAGTCGTAGTACATGATTGGGAGTCAGATGATGATGACAGCGGGTGAGCAGGTGCCCAGGTGGGGAGGGAGGGAGAAAGAGCAGGACAGATGGGGACAATAATCGGCTTCGGGCATAAAAAGGAATGCCAGAGAGAGAGAGACAGTCGTTCCTGAGAAATTCGTGAATTACAACAACACTCCAAGTCTTCATCACGGGAATTTATTAATTTCTTTTCTCTATTCCTCCACTCAATCAAGATTGGTGAAAGTCACAAGTAAATGTTAGCACGCAACATTTAAAAAGTATGAGTAAATGATTGGGTTTATTGTTTCCACGCTTTGAAATGAGCGACATTTGAATGTTGAACATTTGAATACCACGTGGAGAGTAAGTTGTTGAAACCTATGCAAATTCGCTAAGCTTGATATCACAGTTGAAACATAAGAGCATCTAATGGTGCGATACAGTTCATCACAGTTCATTGTAATTCTGTGCAATTTTTAAAGGTTTAAATACTGTTTGACATCATCAATCGGTAGGTCATCTTAATAGTTGGTAGACTGATCGACTGATTGATTGATGTTATCCCCAAAGATCATCTGTAGAACTAGCTTCTGTTCAAGTCTGTGAGAGGAAATATCCAGTCCCTCAAACTTCACCCCTAGTTGATCAATCTGAACTCACCACGGGCTCATCGCCTGGTCCGAGAATGACGATTGAGATCTTCAAATACCCCTTCGCACCAGACATATGATCTTCCGGGTCACAAAGTAACAGCCATTTGTTGAGCAAAGCATGTCGATCTTGTTCGTAGACCAGAGACAAATCAAATTTGAATGAACCAATCAGAGCATCCTGCCGCAGTTTTTTTGCATTGTACACACTGAACTGAATCATTTGTTCGAACAATTTTGACGGAGCTTCATGGAAATTGAAATAAAAAATCTCATTCCAATAGGGCGAATGCGTGGGGCTTTTCACTCGCGTCTCGCGATTTTTCCCCGCACAATTCACTTTACAAATTGGAGTAATGTTGCCACCTTGGAGTTGACGGGCTTCAATGACTTTCACTCGGATCTGAGTGGAATAGAATTGGACGGGAAAAACACGAATGGGAAGAGCAATTTTTAATTGATAATTTTACTATTCTTTTGGGTGGTTTACTGGATTTTGTCTTTGAAACACACGTGTATCACTAACCATGACTGAAGAATAAAATGTCAATTACAGTCTGCGGTAGCTAGAAAGGGCGGTAAGCGAACACAAAGAAACGCAGCTCGTCCGAACCCCTTTAACAAACAAGTGAAATTCTAACAACCGGAATCATCAGCCGCAAATAGACTGAGTATGCCGCGCAAACACAAGCACTCAGCACCGCATTGTTGATCAAGCTTCGGATGGCCAAATGAATCGGTTATAAATCCCTGTCGAAATTCACCTCTTTTGGTTTGGGAATATTAACAGTATCGGATCGTCGAATGGACCATGGATTTTCGTGATTTAATCTACTCAACACAGACCAAGACAAGAGAGAAATAAATAAATACAATGAAAATAAATACTGAGGCTAACAGAGCGAGTCTCTTGAAAACCGATATTTTATACGTTCATAACACCTATGGAATTGTTCAGTTGGCCAGATGCAAAACATACATAAGCATCTAGAAGTTTCGAACATGCGAACTTAAACACAAGCATACGAAACTCACGAACGCACGCAACCGTTATGAATGGGTGCGTTTTGCCAGTTAGGCAGAAATTAAACGAAGGTAGGAAGCCTTCGGATCTTGGTATCCGCTAGATTTACCCAATAAGTCATCTGTAAGCTAAATGTTTCACTCTGTATCTTTCCCGAAACAGATGAACAGTCGCAATCGATTAATGATACCAAGTAGTCTTAGTATGATCAATGAATCTTGTCTGGACGTATGTGTGAGTTAAAATCCTACCAAGGGATATGAACTTTCAGTACAACGAAATCTTCAAAAGTCGTCAAATCTAATATTGAAAAGGAGAAAATGCTTCAAACAAGCATTTCTTCTAAAATTAACGAAATATACCATCGATCTGAAGTTTGTGAAATTTCCAAGTCAGCTTGTTTCAGCCCAAATAGTAAAGTATTATTTAACATAACAAAATAGCAATATTTGTTCAAATCTAATCGTTAAGTAAATAAAAAGCATCTACTACTACTCCTAGAGTAACTTCCAAAATGGCTGAGATTTTCTTCGTTTTCACCAAGAATCTGCAGATTAGTCACGTCAACATGACAAGTTTTGCATGTTTTAAGAGATCAAAAAACTCTGTTTATTGTTTGGCATTCTTTATTGATCACTGTTGTTCTTTCGGTGTAAGTTTATCCGACTACTCTCCCTGTTTTTCCCTCTTGTTTGCTGAATAAACCATTCTCCCTGATCAACTGAGGTTATTTTTTCACAGCAACCTATTCAATATGTAATGGAGGTGAAGAGCGATTCACAGAGTCCAGAGTACTGTTAAACCATCTAGGGGCTTGGCGCTGAATGAAATAAACCACCTCTGTGGTGGACGCTTCCGTGCACTTGGGCTTCTATTAACCGGTGATTGTGTACGCAGCTGAGCGAGAAATACCCTCGGATACCTATCTAACTATACATTGATGTGATTTTTTATATCACGAAAAATTATTTTATGTTAAGGAACTAGTCCGCATGATAAGATGAGGATCCAGCTTTTGAAATCTGACAGTAGGCGATCCAAAATTGTAATCAATTAGTTAATTAATCAATTGTAATTATTATTACTTCGAGACCTAAAATAAATTGTTAAACTCCACTCCAAAAATCATGATCAGGTACCCTTTGGCATCAAACATTTTTGGTCATTGGAATAGGTTTTCACTTAGCTTGACAAAGACTATCAGACCAGCTGTTTCAGTAGCATCCTTTTGTCGCGCTGGGATCACATGATTGCGGATCGATAAAGAAACGCACCACTTGGCTGTTGTAAATGTCAACGTTGACCTGATTTTTTCTTAACAAAGGAAAACCCGATACTGTTCACAGCAGCAGATTATCGTCAGAATCTCCACCTCGGACTATGGAACCTTTTGATTAAAATTTTAATTTTAAATTTTAGTTGAGCATCAAGTAGAGACAATCATACTTAAGCATGTCCCGCAAAATTTGGATTTTTGTTTATCCGAAGAGGGGTGCTATTAATCGAGATTACTAAAACATTAAGTTCGTACTAGATTGTTAAATGGGATCCACAATATGAGTTTTCCTTCCAGAAATTTCAAATGTGTTTTAAGTAATCCACCGTCCGATGAATAGAAAACATTTGAAGGTATAAACCACTACGCAGCGCATACTTAGACAATTTCAGTAACGTTTCACTATCAGCTCTGATGCGGCTCCAACTGTGACTGAATCGATGTTATGCAGCTTCTCAAATTCGCTCTTCGTTGTTATCCATTAGATGAATCACATTTAAACAAACCTCACTTCTTAAGAAATAAAAATGAACAATTTACTGGAAAACGGCGGGAAACTTCGAATCAGGATGAAAATGTCTCTAATTGCTGCGTAAAATAATTCCAGTCTCAACGATAACTTAGAATCGATCTGACAAATCCAGACAGATACTATTTTTCCCCTTATTTAGGAAACGAATTTGCTATCTCAATTGGCCTGTTATGGCAGCATCTGTGGTTGGCGGACTCTGAACTGGGATGGCACACGCTCGCAGGTGGATCGATAGCTTATCTAAACTTCGCGCGGCAACCGAACATGTAGCGCAGTCGTTCGGTCGATAATGTGCGTCGGTTGAATAAATCGATGCGGACGAGAGAAAGAAAAAACTGGTGTTCCGAAAATCACAAATCGGGTTGTAAAAGCGGAAGCTGGAAAGGCGGCACAAGGGCATATGAAATGCATAATTGCAACAAGTGACTACTTTGTGGTTCATGGACGCTTTCGACGATCCTTACTTTTTGGTACGAAAAAGCTCATTTACCTATCATGACTACGGAATCATGGAATCAGTGAGGTGCTCAGTCATTTCAATGGAGGCTGACCTCGAAAACAACCGCTCAAGGAAAACTTGGAATGATCCCTTAAAACATATTGAATGATATCGTTACAATTTTAAATTATCGTATTTGCGTGTTTAAAGGACGAGTGGCGGATAGGGAGATTGCTTAGAGCCAGCTTAGTCAATCCGCTGATAAAACTCCGTACCACCGTTTCAACTATAACCAGTACTTCTTTTTGCCGAACAATTGTCAAATTAATTTAGAACTATTTCTCGTTTAGACGGAGTTTTGTATCAGACAGTTGCGTAATGCCCGTCTCATTATCGCGCACGGCAACAATATCGGTAACCACTGCGCCAGCAACTATGACTACTGATCACTTAGGTCCCACCTTTTTCGGAGCGACCAACCGAAGGTTCTGCGGAATGGGACATAGCAACAAAACAATATGGCCGTTCTTCATCACGATCGGCTGGCCAGAGTTGGGTCACATGCATCAAAGAGTACGTTGCCAGATAATAACGCACACGGACATGTATTCGGACACCTCTCTCTCTCTCTCTCTCGCGCGCGCACACTTTAAACCGTTAGCAGATAATACTCGTAGAAAGTCTATTTCCGATTAGGGATGAGTCACATGGAATGAAGCACTTCATCCGGATCGTAGTAGTTGCTTGACCAAATGTTTCCGAAGCACTCTTCGAACTCTAAATGACCGGATATAGTCTGAGCCAGGCAGATAATGCATGCACCTGTGTGGTTATGCGTGTGAGAGACAGTCAAGATTGGCGGCGGATCCAAAGAACACCGATATCGTTTGTGTATGTGTGTGTGCATGTGCAAACGGGAACACGCAGCTACTAATGAACACGTACAGCTGAAGTGCAAGAGAAAACCAGTTTACACATGGCTAACTCTGTTTCATTTATATATGTATATATATGACGCGTATGGATCTCGGGCCGCCGACTCACTCCGAAATTTGCGTCTGTTGAACATGTCGCGTGCACACCTACGTCCTGTCGGTCATAAGCAAACTGGCCAGCACACAGCATAACGGGGGCACTCTTTGGGGACATGTGGGTGTTTTTAGGGGTGGGGGGCTGGAGACTGAAAGTTTAAATCAATTACACATGTGTGTGAGTTTGGTTGATGATCATTTTGATAAAGAAACAAAAACATTAGGGACGATGATATGATGATCATTACATAGATGATGGCAACTGGATTGATGAATCACCAAGATACACTATTGTTGCTTTCGCTTAATCTTTGTACACAGTATACCGGTCCACGGTTTCCGGGACTTGGATTTCAAGCAACGAGACTGTGGCGCTTATTGTGTTGGTATATCATAAACCCGCATGCTCACAGACAGACACACACACATATGTGTACCCGAAACAGGTGAATGTTTACTAATAAGCATTACACGCACACGCAAAAACAGCCCGAAATACGCGCGGGTATCCATTCAATGTGACTAAGCAGACAGGACACATACCGACTTCGCCTGAAAGCAAACCGCGAGAAATTGAGTAGGTCATGATTGTGCCAGTATTGAGCATGCACTTCAGATGCGGACGGGTGTGTGTGTATTTAGGTGCATTCGGGCGGTCAAACAGATTGGTGGGCGATAGTGCATGGCTCAGACCATACGGGCTGACAACCAAAATCAAATTTTCAAATACGGGATTATCCTTACTGGTAGAGGTTGTTTATTTGCCAAAGCACGGAGATGGTCACCAGATCTCTGCTCAGCAGCGGTTATGTTCTGACTGACATTTGTTTATCCAAATCCGTTTTCATTAATCCTAGTGCTGCATTGCCCAGATTTTACTTTTTCAACCACCTCTTGGCTCTTGGTTCAAATCCCGTTGTTTACTATGGCCTAGTAAATGTGATTTAATTTCCAATCTAGGCGATACTTTGAATTTAAGCATAAAGTAATACGTAATCATGGCAATCGGGATCAATCTAATGCTTTAACATTTACAAAACGGTATTCTCATTTTATTTTTTCATGCAAATTTGTAACAAAATAGTTATCTAAAATACTAGAACCACAAATGCAGTGACTGAAATTAGTTGAAAACACACGGTTTTGTCGCATGCAATTAAGGCTTGCTGAAGGGGATGGTTGGAGCTGCAATGTTCGCGAAATTTTGAAACCTCTAGGTAGCCCACAACGAGGAGCCCACTGACTCCCGTCCTTGAAGATACCAATTTAGGTTATCACTCCGTTTGGTGGGCAAATGTTTTATTTAGCTAAGACTTTTCCGGTTAGTCATTCAATTGGTTAAAAAACATCGACAATAAGTGAATTGCTACCCGAGACTCAAATTTATTTTTATTCGTTTGATAACTTCTCCTCGGAGTTCAGGAGACTAGCACTAATGTGCACAAGAAATAACACTGTCGGAAGATGAACTGAATTTACCCAAGCCTATTTTTTGTAACTTCTGCTATCGAATATTCACACTTCGGGCACATACGCTGACATAAATATTTGTGAACAGAATAGGTCAGAGTCGCAGTTGGTCTGTAAACTGTAGTCAACTTGGTTGAGTGATTTATAAACTGTTAAAAAGAAACGAACGACTGAAAAGTACGAAGTGGGTAGGGAGATCATGGGCCATGTTCTTGTGAATTCTGCTAACTTTTTCATAGTAAGATAAGTTACGTTTCCTACGTCAGTATCACGCAACACGGTAAGATTTATTGTCTAGAAGGGTTCGAGTCAAGTGTAACTGCAATGTTTTAATCAGTTTTCCTGCGACTAAAACGATGCGGTCGGCAGTCTAATTTCTGTCGCACCCGGCCGCTGTTAATTAGCCTTATCGTACGAGCTTCCACCTATTCTGAGGTACTAGATGAACAAATTCAAAATTTCCCTTCCTAATTCCATGCCCCGGTTTGGATGAAATGTTCTGAGACTAAAGTTTCGCATGTGTCGAATTCAGCCAGGGCGGTTAGTTCAGTTCAGTTGAAGTCTTACAACCATTCACCATGCACTTTCGTGCGCCGGTTTTCGTTGCTGTCTTTTGGTTGCCCATTTGGATAAAATAGTAGAATGAAGACTATAATGTTGAAAGCAAATTCCACTAAAACCATCTCGTCCTTTGACCTAAGTAATTCTCACGAAAGTACAAATAAACGAAAAGATTGCCAGTGACGAAATGAGGAAGTGGCGTTGAAATTAGTGCTTAGTATTGGTGTGTTGGTGAACGTTGCCCTAGAGTAGCGGCTATATGCTTGCGGGTAATCGGCTTTATTATTGGTCCTTTGAATAGATCGCTGTCCATGTTACCTTATAAAGTAATCAAATCAATCCTGTCAGTATTTTTGGCGATGGCAGTCATGCGAAAATTTTGTTCTTAACGGTCTGATACGGATATCTATTGAATTTCTCAAGCTCGTCCTTCACTGTTGTGTTGGAATGGACTTGACCGGCTTTAGATGTCAGGTATTGTATGAGATCCCCCTCGTACTTTATGGAATCATAGCTGAAGGTAGGTGTCTACTGACCGTTTCATGTTGGTCTCTAGTAGACGGAACGGCGTATTTTCTATCTACCTCCTTCTTCAACATTGCATCAGATAAATGAAATTTGTTTATCCAATTCGGTTGCAAAATTATTGGCATTTTAGGCTTGCTTAAAAGATTTGAATATTATATTGAGTAAAACATTTGATTAGAAGGGATAAAGATTTCGCCGACATAACGACAGCTGTTGCATGATGCCGTGTAGATATTTTTCCCAGTTTATAAACAATGATTACTGCTGGAAACTGGAACAATTGCGTCGCCTGGCTACAGTACCCGTCGCCTGTATATTTCTTTAGCAAATAGGAACTTGACGTTGCATCGTACATCGTGAGAGGAATTCCTTCAAAATCATCATTGCGATCCCCGTATGTATCTCATTTTATTCGGCATAAATCTGTCCCCTCACCAAATAGTGCAACGTCTAAGAACACGGCCTTACACCGAATTAGTCCAATGCACATTCTTTAGCTCACATACCTCGGATAAATTAAACAGATTTGAACATGTATTTCAGGCTATATTGAGGGCATTTTTTTCTCCTCGGGTTTCACTAACCATCGAGCGATTGAATGGTAAAAAGAATTTCTCACTTAGAACAATAATTGTAGCTGTGTTCCCGTCCGTCTGGTGAATTTTCGGCAGATAATACAGACGGGACACGTGGGTTTCTGTCCATACAAACTGTTTGTAGACAAGCCTCGATACAAGATTCTGGTTCCATGTAGCATTTAGGGAGCTGGTCAGCTGTTTCTCAAGCTCTTTGACTCATCAGTACAAACTCTCCTACCGTATCCAGTTTTGAAGTGACATACATTTTTGGGAACAGGTTTGTTCCCTCAAAACTGTTTTTATGTTACTAATTGGGTCAAATTAAATAATATTGATCTCATATTATTTTTTTTCTCTCCCCAGAATACATCCTACTTCAATATACATAAACAATAAGCAATACATCTCAGTGATTAATTGCAATAAAGGGAGAGGAGTTAGTTCCCCCCCCCCCCCCAAATGAAGAACAGGGAGATTCTCACACTGTTTACAGTTCACCCATAGTCAGAAATACCAACTGCACTTCAACCATGGAAGGGGAGCATTCAAGTCCTGGAATCCGGAGTGGCGAAACACTTTGAAGTCGAATAACTGGAGTGGGGTAAGGAGTCAGAGGATAAAGAGTATGCTTGCTAGACGATCTGAGTAACGGTGCCCGGGATGCAAACCACTCGACCATCAGTAAACGTACTGTTTCCAGTCAATACTCACACTACTCGTTGCTTCGATTCCAACGATCGCGTCGTTTACAACCTGACCCGAGAGCCGAATTTTGACTATCTAAAATGCATCAGTCCTACCTATTCACTCGGTAGGCCATTCAAAATCCTTCCAATTTCTTTCAATTATGACCTGCTCATTGTAATCTTATTTTTTCACGAACGGTGGGTCGGCACAAATTGAGGTACTGCTCAACATCATTATGTTCAATGAAATTCCAGCTCATCCGTTTACATGTGAATCACGTGAGTGCATGTGTGTGTGTCCTCAACTGATCGGCCTAAACGAAACGAATCAGATGTAGGTATATTCGATGAACAGTCTTAATGTGTTCTGCTCAGTTAGATTGAGTTATGTAAAAGACGCATTATCGACTCCGTACACATACACTTCTCCCCTCCTCCTCAAAACAGTTCGTGGTGCACACAGGAACGATCGATTTCCAAGAACCATTCTGGAGCAACTTCGAGGACCATTGAAATGATTTATATATGTATATCGAGGAGACATGTGAAATCCTCTCTCTTTGTGTGTGTGCCATATCGGACGATAATCGGATGCAGCAATGAAAAACGAATTGGGTCACCATAACAGCACCAGAGCATCCTGTGATCGGTATCCCCATGTGGGAGTTAATTTGAAACCTGTTTAGAGGTACAAATGAGTCAAACCAATTGCGCATCTAACAAACAAAAGGTGTCTGTTACGAGATAAGGCACTACTAGCGCTGTCTCCAATTTCAACTTTAACGACAGAAATCCAAAACGAAGACCGAGCAGAAATAGTGCGTTCTACTGTATGCTATGATTTGGCAACCTATAAAATGGGTGAACTTCATTGTGGGCACAAGGTTTAGATACATAGGAGCATCGGACGCCATGTACCTTCAGATTTGGAGTAACGTAATGATTGGAATCCGAAGCAGTTTCGCAACCGGAGCAACGTCATTTGGTTCAGATCCACTGAGGTGTTTGTGCTGATATTCTGCAGCACTTCATGATGGTAAAACAATCAATAAGTTCTCAGGAACACGCAAAGCATTGTCTATGTAGACGAAAAGGCCCACAAACGGTGGGCTGTGAACGAACAAAACTCCACAGTCAAAACTATCACTTCTCGAAGGGTATCGAAAAACATAGTTTTGCTATGTTGGCATGAAGAAATCAATAAGTATATGCATACAAATTATCGACCAGTTGACAAACGTTATGGTCTTTACTCGGTCGATGCTTTTTGAAGACTTTCTGTCCATCCGCAAGAATGGATGCAAAGTAATTTGTTCAAATTTTGAAAATCTCCGTTCAGTTCCGTGGGATTCAAACCCACGTATGGACACCAACGCGTTAGTACAGCGCACGCTCTGCCAGCCGAACTTATGACCAACGGCACTGATCTTTTCACATTTGGATTGCTCATCCAGCTTACAGAGGTGTATGGAATCCAAAATGGCGTAGGCGGTGTTCACGTGGGAGTTTAAAACCCATTGAGATTGCTGGGTTTTTCACAATTTGGACAAAATACGTCAATCTGATAAATAACCTTATTTGTGCAAAGTATTTGTTATTCCCTCTATGACGAAAACAATATTGAGCAGGTCTCCTAATTTATCCTTTTTCAGTTAAAAACCTTCACAAAGGTGATTTAACAACGATTACGAGGTGGATAGATTGGACACATGCATAAATCGAGATCCCCATTGATTATCAGAGCTTGCGAGACAGTGTGTTTGTGTCTGTGCCCGAGCGAAACAACATCTTCGTTGTGATAAAACAGTCAATGTAATCAGTGACGGATTGATTTTCAGTGCTACGCGATCTTGCGGAAAATAATCGACCTTACGGTAGACTGCTCTTTTCGTTCAGGTGAACGATCAACTATCAGTGATGTGGCCCTGTAGCCGTAATCCCTTGGGAGAATGAATGATCAAATCAACACAAATAAAGGAACAATCGGAATACCTGGTAGTCATCCGCTTTTGTTGAGTACGCTTCATGTCTGTGCCGTACAACTCCACCGGAACCTGTAATACCACCGGACACATCACCGAACGATACTCCAGCACTGATATCTGACTCGCCAGGGCTACCGCTTGCGCTATCACCACCCGCAGCCCCGGCTGCGCCTGCTGCCGCCGCCGCAGTAGAACTTCCAGTGTCTTGATTCACAGTGATACCTAGAACGATTCATCCATACAAAAATACAGAATAGGATATAAACTGTGGCAAAAAACCATAGTGTATGCAGCAACTTGAAAGGAAAACAGGAAAACACACGTTACAGTGCATTGGCACAAAACTAATGGTACGTTAGTGAAATCTGACTGAAAACTCCAGAGAAAACAGGAACCAAGCAATTGCATTTGGTGCATGAAAGTATAGGGTGAGTTAATCCAATTTTATGAAGCGAATTCGTCGTGTAAATAGTAAATGAAGCGTGAACTGAAAAGCTAGGAAGCAGTGGACAGCTGTTCTGATCTAGTTGGGTCTCATCAGCAGTGCGAATCTATCGGCACAAATGGGGATTGAACCCGGGATCTCAGACGCAGAACGCAAGCATACTACCCACTCGGCCACCAGACTACTGATCAGGCCGTTTCTCACTTTCCATTTACACGATATAGCACAACCCGCCATTGCGACCTTGTTGTGGATATCGCGCTTCACTCATCTCAGCACAAGCTTCCAGGGTTATGACTTGGTTGGAAGCTTTCACAGCCTGATAACTTGTTGCACGTGTAAATGGAAAATGAAAAGTGGTCTGATCACATTCTGGTGCTGCAACTGAGGTTCCGAGTTTGATCCCCAGTTAGGTTGATGGATTCTCACTGCTGATGAGACCCAACAAGGTCAAAACAGCTGTTCAATGCTTCCTAGCTTTTCATTTCGCCCTTTATTTACTCTACACATAGCGAACTCCCACTAAGGAATTGCATTTGAATAAAATAAGAAATATTCGTTTGTATGGAAGGATGGAGAACTCCAGGTGGTTAACACAGATGCAACAATAAAAGCATTACTCGTTAGTGACTGACTGTATTCTTTGCAACTTGATAAGGGACGAGTGCAGACAAGGGTGGAGAGAACAAGTCATCCTCAAAGTTCACCGCATACACACACACTAAATACCAGTCTCGTTCAACTCAACCAGAAAACAAGGCAAGGTATTCGCCTTCTCTGTGGGCAGAAGAGAAAACATTCTAATACCTCTGTGGATGTCAACAGCCTCAACGCCGCTTTCATCCACCCGTCAAACGAGAGCCAGATTCCCTCATTCCTATGCATTGAATCCAGTTCAGTGCCTTTCTCCAATGATGTAATCTTTGAGCTTCTTCGATCCTGCAAAGCATCTTCAGCTGCAGGCCCTGATGGTTTTCCTCCGGCAATTCTGAAATTTGGAGCAGCTTCCCTAACCAATATGATGACATCCATTGTCAATCAGTCCCTATCTTCCCGGTCGATTCCTCATTCTTGGCGTCCAGTGACCATTATTCCGATCCCCAAATCCACGTCCTCAACTGTTCTTGCGAAACGGTTTTGTCCTATCACGTTGACCTCAGCGGCTCCAAAGGTAACTGAAAAAGCCATCCTGATTCGGTTGCAGTCAGACACCACAATTCCCCACGACATCCTTCAGTTTGCATATAAACCAAACAGATCTACATTGGACGCCATATCCACTTTAGTGCATTTTATCAGCAAGTCATTGAACCATTCGGTCAAGTCTGTCCGTTGTGTTTTTCTTGACTATTCGTCTGCGTTTGATTCTGCTTCCCGATCATCTCTTCTTTTCAAACTTGAATCTTTTGACACTCCAAGAAAACTGCTCTCATGGCTTACCGAATATCGCACACAGAGACTCCAGTGCATCAAATTAGGAAGGAAGGCATCAAAACCTCTTGTTAATAATTCTGGTGTTCTTCAAGGTGCCGTTCTATCTCCACATCTTTTTTCTGCCTTTATTAGTGATCTTTCTGTCCCACCCCCTGCGCAAATCCCAAAGTATGCTGATGACGTTTTGTCTCAGACAGTTTCATCTCCCTCGGACTTTCATTCTTTTACTGAAAACCTATCCCACATCCAACAATTTTCTGACCAATCTGGTCTCAGTCTTAAAATATTTAAGTGCGTAGAGTGTATTTTCAGTCTTTCCCGCTCCTCGTTTCCAACGGACTCTGCTACCCTTAACGATAAATCTGTATCTAGAAGGACCTTAGTGAAGTACCTGGGTGTCACCATCGACAGCAATCTTCGTTGGTATACACATATTTACAACTGTGTGGGAAAACTAAGAAGCCTATCTTTTCAGTTACGCAAACTGAGGCACTTCCGAACCCAACAATCAGTCCTGTCATCTTTCGTTCATCAATACGTTTTACCCAGTCTACTTTATTGCTCCCCTGTAATGTTTCCCGGCCTTTTAAAACACGACTTCAAAACAATCCGCCGTGGTTTGGTGATAATCAGTCGTGAATAGCTGATTTAATAATCACAGATCTCATTGATGGTTACATCAACTCTTGTATTAAATTTGCTCACAAGATTCTAGACGGTCCTCATCTTCCACTACACCCTGATCTTTCGTCTTGTCGTTCCCATCTGTCCACACGCTCCTCATTTCGACAGCTACCCTCTCGCATAAACATTTATAAAAATTCCCTTGTACCCTACTTGACCCGACTACTCACCAAAAAGGAACAGGTATCCAATGAAGTACGTCAGATGTTTTGTACATGAAACGTATACCACCGACATTCTCTACCTTTCGTTTTATTATTTTATTTCATTCTGCGTGATGAACAGTGTACATTTTTAACTGAAATGTACGCATATATACTTACACAAGTTACACAAATACAAAAATACAAAACAGAATTGGAAAAGTTGTCCGGTAAGTCCCACTACGCTTTGGAAAGGAAGGTCAGGACAATCTTACGAAGCGCTGTTTCCTTCTTTTAAACTTACAGCACACATTGTCACGTCAAACAGCACGCTGTTCTTATCCTTGGCCTTTCATCTGTTTTATGATTTATTGCTTGCTGTGCTTCTTTCTTATCCATGTCTTTGGCACAAATGAGCTGCCATCATATTCTCTCATCTACATGACGGTAAGACTCTGTCTTACCTGTCAGATATAAAGCATGGCCTGTATCTCATCAAGAATATGGCTTTTATTGCAGTTTGCTTTCGTCCGCGTGTACTTCAGCGGTACAAAATCCTCATCTCCACTGACATAATCATTATCTTCACCATTCCCATCACCACCATGATCGTTATCAAAGGCTTGTGTTTTGTTTCAAATCAATTTGTTCGGCAGTCACACATATATCTGTTCCTTTGATCGATCGTGCTCATCTGTACACGAGTGATAATTTGAATGAAAGGTGGTGACAATGGGCTCACTTGAGTCATGGTGCCAAAGTGATCAGTTGAAATGAAATAAATTGATAGAACAAGAACACAAAAGCACAAACACGTGGGTTCCACTCTGTTTTGTAGCACCTTTCCAGCATGTCCGACTATGAACCACGTCTTGGTCATGAAAAAACCGAAACGCACTCAGTTGGAAAACTTCATGCATCAAGTTTCACTTGTTATCACTACGAGGGTGCAAGGGGGTGAATAGAGAGGGCTCCACGAATGTGCATACAGAGGGTTCATTCTATCAGAATAGCTTTGGACAAAGTAGCCATGATATGCCAAGTTATCACACCACTGATCTAAGTCCTAACCACCCACACTGTTTTAAAACAGATCACCTTTGATCCGACAGACGAGATTTACGATATACTACACGTGAATGATGATTAGTGTGATGCAACTTTGTCGTATTCGTCAAATAAACCGAAAGTTACTCCTAGTTCTCAATTGTATTACCTGTAATCGATTTGCAGATAAATCAAGCGGTGGTTACTTTCGAGGAAGACATAATGGTGAGCACGGATGACTACTGGTAGGCAACAAGATAATTATTGATGTACCAGATTATGTTGATCGGATAGTGACAAGTGACAATCAGTGACAATCCATGTGAGTATATCACAATTTTATGCAGATATCTGCACCTTTCGATCAAATTCAAGGCTACGAGATGAACTTTTGAGGAGCTAAGATTTCTTAGAAATAATTATTCATACATACATAGATACATATACATATACTGCACATCAACTGGTGCTCATGGATAGTTCATAATTCAGCCAAGTCGATCGAATTATGAACCTCTACTCCTTAACTCGGAATCGGGATCGTTATTTCACCTCAATCTTTTTCCGAAATACACCATGATTGATTGCTAACCCCTTACAGGAAAATGAATTCACATTTACTCCACAACTATTGGAGAGATTGAAGTAAACAGCGCTACTTGACAATTTGTTTTGGTTGGTCTTCACTGATGGTTGTGGCCGACCTATAACCCTGGATTTCACCAATAGTTAACAGAAACAATTCTAATTTGGAAGTAGACAGATGATATTTTGCCCAGATTGAACGATGATAACTGGAATGTCTCTTTCCCATTGAATTTTCGCACACCGACGTCAGACAGACAAAAGCGACGATAAATGGCCGGTATCAGAATCTGAATTTCTTTAGTTTATACGAGTGACCTACTGAAACGGGTTCCTCAACACTTCATTAACAACAAGTGCACCCCAGGATCGTTGAACGAATTAACTTGATCCTCATGACCGCCGCACCAAAAGTTTGCCTTACAGAATCTCCCGGTACGCGACAATCTTACTCATACTCGAGGACAGGTCTTGCAATATAGGCATCCCGAACAGGATAGATTGTACTGTTGATGAAACAGAATCCTCAACTGTTGACTTAAGTTATATTTTTATCTCGATAAAAGTACGTGTGTAACATGAAACTACCTAAACGGGCCAGTAGCAAATCTATCTTCTAATCCAAATCACTAAGTGATGCACACATCATTAGAAAGCCTTAGAAGCACTTTGTCATAGTTCTGTATTACTGTATAGGAATTAACAGCAGCTCAAGTTGATCAATCTGGTGACCAGTTTAATGCAAGAATCTAGGATTACAGGTTAAAGTCAAGCTACTTTGATCAAGTTCATGTCGATAACGTGGGAATATGAAAAAAAACATTTCGAAGTAGCTATCACCGGATAAGTGTGTATTGCCAACGTCTACAAACCTGTGCTGTTCTACCGCAACAAATTACTGGTTATTTCATCATACTTACAAACATTGAACATGATAAAGTGAAGCGTGGGACAGATCGTCAAATCTGGTTTTTCCTTGTGTCACATTTACATTCCCTTGATTCCAGGTTGGAGTATTTATTTTCATAGTTTATAGTTTGCATACAAGGAATTTGGTGCTATCACCAGCGTCACGGATCGCATTTCCCTCCCCGATCCCCTCGAATCTCAATGTGAGCCTCAAACTCTCACGTTTTCATTATCGTTTGCCCCCGTTCTGTACCAGATTTGCTTACCCTGGTGTAGAATTTTAAATAACAGAAACTAGCACGTGGTTTTTCCACACCACTCTAATTCACCTTTAGCCAAAGCCAACTGGCTCGTTCCTAGATTCGTCATGTTCTTCTGTTCACACAGTGATTCTTTTTCGACTGATTTCACTTATTTTGTCGGGTAGGGAACATAATGCTTGCATGGGTATCATGAGAATCAGCAAACGGTGTCCGTGTCGGTCACCAGTGGCGTCCACACACGAAAAGCTATCAGGATTACGGAGAAACTATTTTGTTTTGTCGGTCCTAATTAATAATTTTACTTTCACTTTATTCATGGGACAGACAATTGTTCAGTTGATTATTTAAAGAGGCTGCGGTCGGTTAAAGGCTGCTCAGGATGCACAGAACTGAGGAAGATGGACGGTGGGATGTGAACTCTACCGCCAGGCCGATCGGTTGTTGATGTACTGTTCGTGCTCGTCGTCACAGAAACATCACTGCTATTGCCATTGCTAAGCCACACAGCTTGACCACTGCCAACACAGTCTCTATCTAACAACCAATATTTGTCAAGAAACAGTGTCCGATTTTACCTGTGAATATGGCAAACAAAGACAACTACTGTCCTACACTTCAATCGTAACTAACCGGTTTATTCTGCCCAATTTTCACTAAGATGATCGTTTCACGTCAAACACATTACACTTCAGTAGACCTGAATTCCAAATCTTAACCCGATACCGTAAACTCGGGCTTTACGAAAATTCTGCTTCCAGTTGTGTGCATAGGGCCAACATATCTAAATCTCTTTCGACGATTGTGAAGTTCTTTTACACAAACACCTGTTTCAATCGTCTATCACTATCTCTATCATGGTCGAAGTTCATGTCACGTCTGTCACGGTCAGCGTCACTCGTGGCTGTTCTGCTCTTTTTTCTTGTGATGTTGCACTCACACAATGATTGTGTGGTCTCTCGGGCAGACCTTGGGGTTTATCATCACTCTCAGGTGGTTGGCTGACTGGCTGGTTGGTTGGCTTATAGACTACGATTCAGCACTGTCTGATAGTGGCCGATACATGACGTGGCTCGTTTTCACTTCAGGTTGCTAGAAATGAATCACTCATTCCATTAACAGAGCAAAGCATAGTAATCTTGCCACTGTGTGCCAAACACTAATAACAACGAATACGTGCGGTTTTAAAGATGGAAAGAAATACATTTTATGAGTGAATATTTAGGGGCGGCACACTTTGTGCCAAAACAGTGAACGGATTTTGGCATCACGTTTGGTTATTCTGGTTGATCAGTGTCGATTTAGTCGTAAAATCGTCATTTCGGTTGGGAGGCCAGAGTTTATGCAACCCTTTTACTTGGTCTAGACTTGACAGATGTTGCCAAACTTTCCGCGTGACTGTTAATTGATTCCAAGATAGGAAAAATGCAAGTAAACTTCTCCTTGTTTAAGACCCAAATAGGGTAACTAAATGTAGCGTTACTTCGCCGGCGAGCCTCTAGGCCTTAGCCCAAAACCAACAGTTTGTCTTTCCTTTTCATATATCATTGTTGATAACAATCTAGAAGCGGGTTGCATTAAAGACTTGTTGCATAAAATCCTTGTGGATAAAAGGCTCCCTAAAGGCACCACAAATAGTCAAATAGTCGGGCGGTGGTGGCCCGGTAGTAACGTCACCAAATTATCACCTCGGGGACGTGGGTTCGAACCCCACTACCAACGCCTGACTTTCCAATTGTGTGTTGAATGACAGCCCTTTGATTGGCCGCTTCCCCCTTCCTGAAAATTGTATCATTATGTATTCAATAAAAGGAAGTAAAATTAAAAAGAAAAGAAAGAATATAATAGGTTCGTTGTTTCCCAGATCACAAGGAAGTACCACGTGGGTTTTCCTAAAACAGATTATCGTTATGGCAATCTCACGCAATGCGTTCACTGCCTCGAAAACGCGATCTGTTCTCTACATAGCGACATTGTGTTAATTGATAGATGAGCCTGAATGGAGAGCAAAGCTGGGCGGATCAATTGACAGTCAGTACTCCTCGTTTTTTATATTCAATTTTCAGTGGGTTCTTACGTGGAATATCACTAAAAGTCTTAGCTAATAGACTCCCAGTTCCCATCTACAAACAGTTAGTCTTCTTAACTATAGGATTCAGTCTTTCTGGTCATGGCAAAGTGTTGTGTACCAAAATTTTTAAGGAGCTCTGCCTGTAGAAGTTTAACTTGCTAAGCTTTGTGCAATCAGATATGAATAGAACAGTTTTAATCACCACGCTCACCATCGAATTCTCACTATTGTCTCGTTACTATAGTGACCGTAATCGGACAGAGCTGTGTATCATTGTCATACAGACAAAAGAAGTTTGATCACGTGATAACAACACGAGAAAATAAATGTGTACAAGATACCCATTTTTAAAATGACTAACAAGTAAGCGGTTAGTCCCAAAATCAAAAAACATCAGTTACAACTTACCACCACCGCCAGTGGTACCAGTGGTACCAGCTGCACCTGCAGCCGAAGCGGGTTTCTTGTAAATGACTGATAATTCTAGTGTCGACTGAAAAAAAGTATATAGTTGCGTTATTCAATAATTATACATTTTAATAAATGATCCACACATTAAACAGTTCGTGATAAATCTGCCTTCAGACCCCGGATTCATTAACAAATTTAACACTTTTCATGAGAAAATAATAAACTGTGGACTAANNTGGAACCTTATGTGTCAAACCCGATAGAATAGTTCATAATCCAGATTATTTGATAGCAAAGATGTACTTCATCTGTTAAGGAACCAATAGAATTTACCGATAAAAATACTCATGAAAAATTCATCCTGAAAATTGTCGATCGTCAAGTTAAAATACAATGCCAGATCTTCGATCCGGTAACTATGGTTATCCAAGTGAAAAGCAGACCCTCGTTATACGCATTCGATTTGTCGCAAGCGAAGTTTGTCCACTCTGAAAACGGGACGCTTGGAGAAAGCTAGGGATGCGTTTGATGACGCTGTACTGTATGTGTATCCAATGGATGCAAATCGGTATCGTCAATCAGACTCCATTCGGTTTGGTCTGAAATAAAACCCAACCACTGGACTGAATTCCTGTCAATGGTCGCTGATTGACTGGGAACATTGCTGTGTTATAATTGTTTGTTTTGTCTCCTTCACACAGCCGGATAATATTCCTTCCGCCGGGCAGTGTGTGTGTATGTTTCAGTCACATTGACATTTTCACCATGTTCCACTATCCGGTTAGATTGACCAGAGAACCAAGTGTTCAATTAGGTAGTATATGTCGATTTTATGCCATAAACGCGCCATATATATATATATATATATATATATATATATATATATATATATAT
>UZAN01040029.1:15403-29732 GCA_900618425.1 Echinostoma caproni | reverse complement strand
TGGTTCACTGAGGTAGTGCGCATTGATATGAGATCACTTTTGTATGTGACTTTGTTTGTGATAAGTGTCCGCAATTCCAGGTTCAGTTCCATTTCGTTACTACTCCTAAGAGACAAGTGATCCATGGAGTTGAAATGTGAATCACATTCACTGTCAGGCGTTGAGCGCATTCTGTTGAACCGCATGCATCCCTCAACGGCTGGGAGTTGAATCTTTGAATAGCTGGGGAAAACTGCAGTTGAACTTAAGCAATCGGACCATTCACGTGATTTGTTTCTTTTGTCTAAATGACAATGCCATCAATCCTAAACAAAGCCCGACAATCTCACTGATGTAATTCGTATTGGTTATAGGAGACAAACATTTAGGTATGATCGTGTATGTGTGAGTGCGACGCTACGCGATAAAAATGCTCAACGCGTCTCCACACATTGTCCGTATATCGTCTACGGAGTAAGATCGGATGATCGTGAAAATCACAGAGTCTTTCCATTGTACGATTTGAGTAAACTTGTGAGAAATCATTGCTTCATTGACGGGGGTGGAAGTGAGATGGCGCAAAGCTCAGCGACGATTCCGTGAATATATAATGAGAATAAACTCCGAGATAGTAGAACCGATGAGAGAGAAATCGATATACAAAATGGATTATCCACGATCCGAATTGCTGGTTAAGTGGGTTCACAAGAATGACATTGATGATATAGAAAATGTCCAAAAACAAAAGGAGGGTGTTTCTTTGAACGAAAATAATTACTATGAAGAACTTTCGTATATTTCAGCGGAACTGTGAAAATCACCGTTAGTTTAGGAACGAGAATGAAGGATTCCTTAAGTGCTCGGATATGATGACCTCAGTGTGTTGAAAACAAACGAGTTCCATTTTCCTGGTTGGAAAGAAACGATGCAAATAGCTTGTATATAGAGTTCCGTCGATTAGTACTGTTTTTAATTGTCTACCAGTCTTTGTCGGTTATCACAAACATTTTCACCGTATATAAGTGGATTCAAATAGTGGGGAATTAACGATCTCCCAAATAGTGAAACTCACACCGAACATCATCCACGGGGCCTGGAGCCTGTGAAAAACCAAATGGGCTAATCCATACATTTACCATCTAAACTGTCTACCAGTCTATTTACTCTTGAAACACGTTCCTTTATCACACACTTTCCTTTGTGGGGAATAGTCCGTAGGACTTAGCGACTGAGGTTCAGATGGAATGATTCCAGACGAGCGGTCGCTCACGGCCTCCACGTGTGACGATCAGACCAACCTAACAGATTCGAACAATCACGGTCACGTGAACACTCGGAGTGATCGCATTAACTTTCCGCTCAGATTATTTTAAAGCGTATGTATTTATATATGTGTATGTGCGTGCGTGTGTGAATAAAACATCTGTTCAAAGTTTAAAACTTATGGAATCCAAATGTGTGGATTCCCCGATCGCCCATGCCCACAATCAGCTTTTCTGTATGATGATGGTTTGAATTTCACTAAAGGATATAATTTTCTCTAGCAAAAAGACTACAGTCCTGGTGATTGCTCAAGTAACTCGTGGAACCAATATGTCATGAAATGGGCCGCATTTTAGATAGATACTCTCATGGGCCACGGGATAGAATGAATTAAAATCTTTCCCAGTCATCACGAAATGTGAGTAAACTTGAGACATTGAAGAGATTGAACTTACCGCTGTCTCCTTTCCGTCCTTGCTTAACAACGGAAGCTTTAAGTCCATTCGTCCACTTGAAAATGCTCCTTTCAAAGGGACCGTGGCTTTTGCCATCAACCTGTCGGGATTCGAGCAGGCGGTAAGGATTATGAGAAAAATCAAGTGTTGAAATCAAAACTGAGGAGAATGAGGACAAAACGGAGATTTTCAAGTCGTGTTTATTCAATTAATTACAAACGAATTGGCCGAAATAAGACGTGGACTGTTCTGATCTTGATGCATCCGCTGTTCTTCGAATTAGGTCTTTAACATTTGTAAGTATGTAATATTCCTGTCTGTACAAATCATACCTGGGTTGAGTGTGAGTGAGAATAAATTTTCTTTTTTGTGTGGAAGGACAAACGGGATAGGGAAAGGGGAGAGTAGCCGGATCTGCATTTGTGTTTATCATGTTTGAATGAAACCGATTGTGATTAGAGTATTGCTGATCATAGTAACGGCAAGAATATGAATCATTAAACAAAATTATTCACCTTTTGACCACTTTTGCAATCAATGAGTTTACTCTGGAACTTGAGACATAGCAATTTTATATGCGCGCATTTTATAAACAGCCATGCTTCAAAGTTCTCAGAAATCCCTCACCATCACTTGTGAAAGAGTTGTGGCGAAAAGTCACTGTTGCCATGGGAATCCCCAAAATGTCCCAACCAAAATACCTGAATTACCTCAATACTGCAGGTGTTTTCTTTGTTTTGACAATTACATAATGCCCAGTTTGCCTGAGCAAAACTCCATTAATGCAAAAACAATGTTGAAACAACCTTCGCCAGTAAAACTGCAACAGAATAATAATGGTTTTTCATGATCATATTTACAATCAGAATTTGGAAACGTTAGGACGAGTGAGAACAATGTTTGATGATTGATGAGTACTCATCAAACAGTCATTGGATTACTCCATAATGAAAAACCTTGTACGGCTGTTTCACCCCAGCAAAATCTTGTCGGTAGTGCAGAATCATCGAATCGATCGGTCTTGGCACCGAGCAGGGAGTCGATTACTGTCTGGTAAGATCCAGGTACATTCAAACACAGTGATGGATAAACGCTGTGTCAAGTTTCTGACAGCCGGCCCATATAACCAAAGTGTTCTGAGCGGCGAATAGCGAACGGGGTTTGAATTCCAGTGAAAACGCACTGGTGATGACTTCCAACAATGGTGAAACAATTGTATACATTCCTTGGAAAGCTTGAATTGATGCGTTGATTCGTTCTGATAAATACACATTCATAAACAAATGAAAACTTCCAAAATAGTTTAAATGAGTGAGCTACCATATCCTCCTTGAAAACAGTTACAGTGCTGCTTTCCTTATCGTATTATTACCCACACATGAATTTTTATGTAACTCTGGGTTTTCGAACCAACAGTTTACCGGAAGAGTGAAACAGTCCCTCAAAAAGTAAATGAACTCTGTCGTTGAACTATCTTGGTGCAATCAACCTGCGGATTCACATCCGCATAAGTGAATAGGACAGACTGATCGTTTAGCAAATGCTTTGATAAAGGGTGAGTTTTGAACAAAATTCCGCTTGTTTCCACTAAAAAATAACACAACACTGTTTCTAGACATGCCGGGTCTAATCGAGATACAGGCACATGCAACCGGTTGTGATCAATTGATTGGTAGCCCTGTTTGATAAGATATTCAAAAATGTGAACCGATGCCCCGCTTTGTCATGCCATGCGCATAACAAAGATGGTATGCGTGAATATCAGTGCCAAATGCACGACAAAATATGCAGCAGAATTCTGAATCGAATTATATTTGATTCAACTAGCTAAACGGTATTAAAAATCCATCCCGAAAATCCTTCATATCTTAAGAACGGATGATTATGCGTTCGATTTCCGGTGATATATAAGCTCTGACGGATGTGCACGTTAACGGTACTATTTTTTCCAATTACTCTTTTTAAATTATCTCATCGTTACCACCGGTCTAAAGTAAGTTGGTTGTGATGTAATCAATATTTTATATGATTTCCTTTGGACTGGACAGTTACTTCATGTATACTGTGTGATTTATTCTGACCACATGGATCGATTCATTATGATAGGCACTTCGCAACTCAACCATTATTTTGCTTTTGTTCCACTCTTCTGGCCCCTCATCCCGGATTAATTAGAAGACTGGGTGAATACAGTAACTCCAACCTAAATCTGGCATAAGCACGGAGTGAGTAACTCTGCGATATTTCGTAGTACACACTTTTCTGTGAGTAAACTAATAAAAACCGGTTCCCACAGCTTTAGTTGACTGTTCTCGAAATTAAACACGGTTTATCAACAACCGAGATGATATCCACGGAGGTCGAATTTTATCTGTTCGTTTGTTTTTGTTATATGTTCACTCCTTGAACGAGGCTATCTCTGATCAGACCCAATCGGGACATAATGTAGTTTTCCGGTGTCTTTCTTTTGGCAGCCCTGGTCTTAGTTTAAACCCGCTCAAAATGTCACGCTATTTTCTTAGCTGTTCCTCCCCTGTATTCACTGATATCGAACTGTTCTCCAGGTCAAAAGCTACACAGTACCACGGGTTATCTACAAATTTGCACAGAATTTCAGACACGAACAAATGAAAGGCGCCGATCAGAAGGAATGGTTGTTTTTCAGCTGAGCTATTACAAATGGTGCTGAAGTTGGTTGCTAGGTTTTTTCACTCGCTTTGCATGGATGGTTGGGTGAATCTTGTGAACTGGATATGGCAATCTTAGACATTCACTTACGACTGATTCACCTATTCACGACTTGTAATCCCCAAAGTACCTGTTCATTGTATCTGTTCGACCTAAATGATATCACTGAATAGCCCCGTCATGAACGGCAACTTCCTTCTCTGGCTGTTTGTGAACTGGAGCGAAATAAACCATTCAAAACAAATTCGCCGAAGGCCTCCTTGATTAATGCAACGTGCATCACATACTAGCCAAACAAACTACCCCTGAATTGCTTCATGCCTTGAAATGGCTTCTTAAGCTAACAAACTCAGACAAACGTCTATAGAAAACTAGTTCTGATGGACAATGGAAATACAAATAAACTTCAGTGCTTCTAAGGAAGAGCACTGTGCCGAATGTTTTGGTTGATAAAACTTCACGGGTGGGAAGGTGTTACGCCAATTTGGTTTCAAGCGTGTGGGAAATTCGACAAACGATTCCTCACGATGACGATTCTATCATACTCGTGTTGAACAGCTCGTAGTCACAATAGCAGATGACCGAGTTTGTTGCACACGTCCATAAAAGCAAAGGAACACGGAGTTCATAGAATCAGAATTTTATGCGACATGCTAAAGATCAGAAGAAACAGTGGATTGGGAATGGAATTTTCTATGAAGGTGGCCGAGTAACCCGTGAATACGTGTTGTCCTAAAATTTAAAACCCATGAAACACAGATGAAGTGCATTCCTAATGTGACTGGAGTGAACTGGTAATTGAAAGATATAATCATTCATAAGGCCAGGAAATAACATGATGCTATTTGGTAGGTTGACTGAGCACTCCCGATAGCTTTCATGCACATCGACTGATTAGATTCAACGCTTCAATGCACCCCGCTTTCTCTCTCCATATGCACATGCCCATCCACTTTCCACGCTATTAATTGAGGTCATTGCGGAAAGTATGCAAGCGAGATATTAGTGCTTACGGGATCAATCCATTCAATGGGACAAATTTCACATGGTCACTTTGACCTGGTGCCAGTGGCACCTTTGTCGGTTGAAGCAAGCCGGCTGGAGCACTGTTCTATCTGAGCGTGATAATCAGTGACACACATTCATATATAAATTTCAACTTGCACTACAATCATGTACGTGACCTCACACACACACACGCATACACACACACTGCACACATCCTGTTCCAAAACCAGTAACGGATACGACAGAGTTGTCAAACACTCGCCTCTTTTTCCATACCATATTCAATTGGATTGATTAGCCATTCAGCTTTCCCTAGTTTTCTGTACAAGTGGGAAAATGATACCGATTTATCGAACAATCAATATCGAAGGTAGTGTGAAACGATAGTGCCTTTTCGCAGTAAATTTGTGTGGTTATTAGGTTGCTTGCAAAATTTGACTGGCGGAGAAATCAGGGTATTTGTGAGATAATGAAGGTATATAATGAGTCATGTGAACCATAAGACCAGCCGCTACCCACAGTCTCGTTGTCAATAGGCACGTGATTTCGGCTTCCGGATATAAAAAATATGATTAACAGGTAAAAAACGTTCCCAATTTTTTAGGTTTATACAGACGATATCTCGGAGTAGCTTTACATCATCCAAGCTCCAAACGATGACATGTGGATCTAAAATGTTGAAGTTTTGCAAGTTTAACATTTCATTCCTATGAGTCACAAAGTAGATTTACAAACAAATTTGGGAGATGCTTCAAAAGCTGGGTATAAGCTTTCTCTAAGAAAACAGCCTTTGTTGACCGGGATTTGAATGATGAATTAGAAATCAGTTGAGTGACGATTTGTGTCCTTACCATGGCTGAAACAACTGAAGTTACCACAAGCCTTGGTATTTTCAATGGCTCCGGAGTTCAATTCACACCCCGTTTACCCTTTGTGTCCATTGTGATATCAAGAGCAATGCGTTTTCCCTTCTTCTAACGCACATGAAACATCAACTGAAAATATTTTATTGAAGTCAGATTTTGACGAATTTGATTCTCGAACATCCGAGAACATTATAATTTGTAACTGGAACTGTTATGGGTACCGCATCGCTATTGTTAAACGATTTGAGCTCTGGGAAATGCGTTGCTGCAACGAAAGAGCACAAATGTTTTGGGATTCCACCGCCAGTCCCATTGCCGGTTACTGCTGCCCACATTAGTAGTACGAAGGAAAGTGATGCTCTCATTACTGGTTAGTTTCAAACCAATTACAGTGAACATCCATAAACATAAATTGTAGTTTTTCGAACTTTGATTTTGTGTCTGTCAACAGTCACTTTTGGTTTAAACAAAAATGAACAATCGCGGGGTTTTCTTTCCTAGTGAAGCAACTTGTGTGAGAACCGACAAAGAGCAGTGGACAAGTGTTTCGTTGACGTTCACTCTTATCACCAGTGCTCGTTATTGTTGTGTATATATGTGGTTAAAATCGAAAACATAAGCATCCCGTTTCCACCAGTGATGATTGCTCTTATTGAACACCTATATCACTTTGTTTCCACAACCTTTCAAACAACTTTACACTCTTTCTAAAGCGGTTTATACATGCTAGAAGAAGCGCTTACAGTATAAAACCACCACCACCACCACCGCCGCCAATCTGTACCACTTTCTGTATTCGTTTAGGCAATCGGATCTGAGTGAACCGAAACTTACTTAGTCCTAATACCCCGTTTATCTGTACTAATAGTCAAGTCGCTTTCAGACTACTGAACTATTTCAGACGACAAAAAGGACTTTCCTCCTAGTTCAGGTATCTCAGAGCCGTCAAGTATTTTTCAGCTCTCATGAGATACTAAACTGGGCTTTCGGAGACATTAGCGTTTCATTTGTTTCTGTGGTGTACGAAAAAGCAAACTTCACTAACAAAATTGTCTGAAAAATGTAATTGGTAACAGTCCTAATATTACGGCCCTCATATCTTTAAGGAATAATTAATGCCATAACACGCGAATGATAACGCTCTTCAGTAATAGTGTTTCAAAACTCATCGCTGAACAGCGAAACTCAAAGTGATAGTCCCGCAAACTTTTCCTTAGGGAAACTAAAGCTCGGTGCATCTTCATTAAATGATGTAAAGACATCTGACCTTAACACTCTTCACTTCTGGTACTATATTTCCAGTTCCCCAATTTATGCATACCAATATAGTTTGAAGCAACTTTGTTCCATGTACTATTTTTTTAGTTTAAATTGATGAAATGAGCCGCAACGGACTGTCCGAACAAATAACTACGTTATACCACACAACCTCTTGCAACTCAACTGAAAAATAAACTGATGTGTTTTAAAATGTTGCTTATCTTCTCGGTCACATTACGAAACCAACAAGCAGTTCTTCAAAATTATTGCATTTTATTTCTCGTGCTTATTGCTTGGCTTTTGATCTCATTCCTAGATTACATTTTTATTAGTTAGAAAATTTTGAGTGTATAGATTTTTAATTGGCATAGCTGTTGAACTACTTCTTAAAGACGGAAGAATGTGCAATATTGGGTAGAAAACCATTCCAGTCGGTAATAAGTAGATTCAAATTGCATTTGGGAGTAACTGGTAACCCTTCTTATGTATCAGTAAATCCATCGGTTCAATATTTCAGGCATCAGCATGATCTAGTCTTGAGTTAAACGGTTGCAACTACCTCAGATTTCACCATTATTTAAACAGTTTTCTAATGTGCATAAATGTTTTGTCTCTGTCTTGATCAACCAAAGTGGATTGTATGCATTTTACGTTGTCCGACGTCCTTTTATCCTGATCATTCAAAATTTCGTTTCGACTCATTGCCCAGGATAAACCGAATGAAATACTTCGGGGTCACCGTTGACATAGACCCAAACTGGTCCCTCCTCATTCTATTCTGTATTGGAAAAACTACGCCGACTGCAATTCGTATATTTATGTACTAAAAAGTAGTTTTGGGTTAAACTTACAAAACTTACATGTTTGTATTTAGCGTATATTTTTTTCTTAATCCACCGTTCTCCCGTTGTCTTTTCTACTGGATTCTCATAGATGTAAATGTTCTAGACAATCGTCAGCATCTGTCCATTTAAATTTCATTTTCAGATTTTTCCCATATCTCCCATATTTCCCATATTCAACAGTTTCACAAGTGGCACGTATTCCGACTGTAGGAGAATTTACTGAGTAATTGATTTTCTCAAAGTGCGAGTTAGATAATATGCTGTCTTTCCAAAGTTACCATCTCGGTTTCATTGTACTTCTAGCGCGTGGAAATGTTTTGTGGGGTTTTAGGTGTATGCACAACGATAATACTACGAAACATCTTAAAGTTTAATGAAATATTTATGAATAACAATAAACATTCAGTTGACGTCTAAATCTTGATATAATTCAATCCGAGTGATATGTAAATGTTCAGTTTTAGCATCAGCTTTAAAAACCCTAAACGTGCACTTTCATGAGCCGGTTTCGGTTGATTTCATCTGGCTGCCGAGTTAGATAAATGAACGGAATGGAAATTGAAATTTTGAGAGCATAGTCAAAGAAAACAGAAAAATCATAAAGACTGGGACTGCAAGAATAACAAGTAGGTGCAAGAGCGCCACCATTTACGACATACAGCCATAACACCCAGTGCATCTAACCACCGAAGTCCACATCCAGGGAGCCTAACGGGACCTATGTGACCCAGCCTCCTGGTTAGGGCCTTCATACTTTCATGCGCTGTTTTAGTTCGACCACCTTTGATCTTTTTCCGCGCATTATCTGCCTCGTCAAACATCGCGCGCCGTGGCAACCTATTTGGTGACATGCTCAACACATGTCCCAATCACCGTAGTCTATGGAGGTCAACCACTTATTCCAGTGGACGACCGCGATCCCCTAAAACTCTGAACCTAACCTCAACTTGTCTTGTCCGGTTTCCCCACAAAGACTCGCGCAACGTAGCGTAGACGGTAGTGTTTAAACACCGATAACCTATTTTTATCTTGGTCCCGTAATAAATAATGTAGAGGTTTGCTCTGTTGCAGCTTTGTCACATGCTAAACAGTGAACACCGTAAAGAGAAATTTAAAAAATGAATTTAAAAGACAAAACAAAGTGTCAATTTAGATTCTTTTCTGCTAAATTTAAACTCATTCAAACTTTTGCAACTCACTTGTCCGGTGTGACCTTATCAAAATCCTTGACAGTGACTGAAAGCTCATCCGTAGCTTGAAGAGGTGTTGTTTTCAGATCAAACACCAAAGTTTCATTCCATGTCGGATTCAGTTCATCATCAATTACTTTTGTTTGCTTTTTCTGACCTGTGAACAAAGTTTATCATCTTCAACTGGTGTATCTTCTTCATGAATTTAATATAAAGCACAGAAAAATAATTAAACTACTGTTTGAAAACTCATTTCATCCCAAGTGGCACTGGAGGCCTAACTTGAATATTCTTGTACATCAGGAAACATTACTCCTTTTGAATCACACTTTCTGACAGTGCTAGTTCAAAGTAAAATTCTTCAGAACTGTAAGAAATTTACGCTTCTTTTACTTTGCGAAATTGAATAAATGGAAGAATACATGAAAGTAGGACTCAGAATACAACCAAGAGAAAAATCTGAGTAACATAAAATCCATAATAAGCATTTCTAGTGAATAATTCCAACTTTTTATTGACAAAGGTGTTGCAGTGGTGGACCTTGTCTAAATTTCTGAAATCCTTCAAGAAGTAAGTTAAGTTTAAGAGATAGTACTTTAACCACATGCACCTACATCGACTGCTTTGCAATTTTTTTAAATTTTATTGATGCACTAGTGCATACATTAGAATGTCATCAACACCGAACACCAACATTGCCAAAGTGCTTGTAGGTAAGTATACAGCTTCATAAGACTATTTACTCATATCAGTGTCTCACAATGAGGAAAGCCTTCCCCGAGGAAAGTTATTTTACAGTACGTGAAAGAAAATAGGCAGGGACACAAAAGATTCACCGAAGGAAATCCATAAATTATCAATTTCCGGAAGAGAGCCATATATGGTACCGACTCCGACCCGATGTAAAACGTTCCGAAATAAATATAAAACAAATTTAAATGTGCATTTAATGTTACGACTGCGTTAGCCGATTACAATAGAAACAGTGCCATTTTTTATATCAAGGCAAGTTCTTTATTTCAACAAATTATTACCTAATCGTATAACATTAAAGGTCATGAATTTATACATGCTTTTGTGTATATGTTTTTTAAAAGGAATTTTATTTGGGAATGAACACTAGATTTATTAGTTGTGTGACAACAAAACTAAACTCAGAGCTCTGGGTGTCACAGGGTTCACACTTCGTTGGCTGGAGGATGTCCAGGGTGTGGGGGTTACCGGTGAATATCTCCAAGTCCGCCCACATAAGGATAGGAGGATATGCTCTCACTTTCAGCTACCTTCGTGGAAGTACCGTGTTCTAGCAGTCAACTGAGGAACGAGATTCGGGTTTTGTCGTCACCAGCAACCTAAAACATTGTGCACAGACAGATCAAGCTTGTGCTCCTGCGTGAAGGATGTTGGGTGCTATACGCCGTTCTTTTGGTCCGCTACCCCTGACGGCCGTCAAATTGCTTTTCGCTTCATACGTACGCCTTCAATTGGAACATGGCGATCAGGCGGTCTTTCCTTGAACGGCTTCTGAGTTTGCCCAGCTGGAGAGAGTTCAAAAGGCTGCTACACGCCTCGCCGAAGGAGTACGTGGGATCAGCTACGAGGGCCGACTGAGTGCAACGGGGTTGCTCTCCAGGTCATACAAACGTCTGAGAGGCGACCTGATTTACACCGGACGCATCATTCGGGGTGAATTTGTCCCAGAATTGCAGCTGAAACTCACCCTGAGGAAGAACAACTGTATGGGGGGACATGCACAGAGGCTCCGCCAGATGCAGTTAAACGGTCTGTCCTGATCTATCGTCTATCGAGGAGGGTTAGAAATCTCTGAAATGCGCTTTCGAAAGACATGGTGGAAGAGCCAAACGAGAGCATCTTTAAACGGGAACTCGACAGATTTATGCAGGAGTACCAGACTGGCGTCAACACGTATTCAGCCCAGTGGAGCACAATGAGATGGGACTTATACGGAAACACCCACTGTCCTTAACGCTTGAAGACTTGAGATAAAAAAAAGTAACGGATTTGTAATTTGATTATTTGAAAAGCTTTCTCTGTACATTTTCCGGCTTGGTTCGTCTACGTTACGTCTGTCAGAGTACAGGACAAAATCGTCTACTCTCATGCGATCAGTAAGATTTGCACGACAACTGCAACGTGGCAATGAAGTTTCTGTACTCATTTATATGATTGTTCATCAGAAAAAATATTATTTTATGCAAGTGTGCATTATAACGCATCATCAACCAATTGATTGAAATTACTTGCGACCAAGATCAATCAGACCTTAAAAGCTGTCTTGCATTCACTCACCCTGATATTGCAGCAAAACGTACGGATCACTTTTTCCAGTTATCTCTACATTTGGAAGATTAATTGCTGACTTCACCAGCACTTCCAGTGAATAACTCATTTTGGACAGGCTGGTGAATGGAAAATGCACCAATTATCCAAGGTCAACGACTGAAAGTTTTTGTGCAGTAAAACAATGATTTCGTTTGAACCAGAACTCAGGATTTCACCGCGAGATGCCAAATTGTCCAATTTCTTGCTCTCATGAGCTATTCAATTCCATCGCTTGGAGTCACTAAATGGAACTGCCACGATAACCGTAGTTTCCGCAAGCCATAACGGGGTCCGACGTCGCATTACTTCGTTGATGAGAACAGACCTAGATTTTCGAACGTGGTATGGTCGCGGTTCAGTTTAGTTCAGTTTTACTCCATTGACATGACATCTTGGAGGACCTCACGGTGGGAAATGAGACCCCAATGGAATAGAATAATACCGCATCCAGTCAACATTATCACCTGGGCCAGGATATATTTCCAAGCTCCCCCAGCTAGAGGAAATGGTGGTCGCATTAGCAGCTGACACCGCAGATCAGCTCAAAACGGGTTGCCTACTCGGTTGTTACGCCCGAGGATAGCTTACACAGATACTCACAAGGAGCTTGTATATTGGAAGATTTCAATTTCCCAAAACCAGATTGGGAGGTTGAGAATGAATGCATACGAGGGCCCTACAACATGTCCGGAAGTGCACTGGATACATATATAGAGATAGACCATCTCTACTGAACCTAATAATCACCACGGGGGAGAGGGATTTGATAAAAAGTACCTTTTATCCACCGCTGTGTAAAAGTGACCACGTCATTATCACCACAGCAATAATTCTAATAAACCGTAGAGGTAAGGTTAGGATGTCCAGGAACTACTGGATGGTAGATGCTACAAGGCTGAAGGCTCCAGCTGCAGAGCCGGTGTAGAGCCCTTTCCACGAAAACAATACCATAGACCAGTATTGGAACCTGATCAAGGCAAATATCTTCCTCCTGTAAGATCAATTCGCTACCATGAAACCCAGCGATTAGGAGAGTGATACAGCTTAGCCATGAAGTCTTGAAGTATTTCACGGATTCGAGTCTAAACTCAATGGTCTCGGATCTTGAGTATAGAAATAGAGCTGGTACATCTACAGATCAACGGGTAGCTACAGCTCCTGGGAGCAGTACACCAAGGATAGAAATAAAGCAGTGGCAGGTCAGAGGGAGATCAAACGACAATATGAACTCACCACGAGTCACCACGAGTCTGGATTAGCGAAAGGAAGTGAAAGTATGCTATCTGGACTTTAGCAAAGAATTTAACTCAGTATGTCATCGCTTACTTTTGGTCAAGATATATGCTCTAGGTCCACTCCTTTTCTTACTCCACCTCAATGATCTTCCTTAACGCCTTGGCTCACCTAGCTATCTATATATTTGCGAACGACGGCAAGGTTGTAGAACCAAATGGGAGAGCGGAATTAGGGAGGGACATAGGAGAAGTGCTCAAGTGGTCAAGTACATGGGATCTGCCTCTCAATATAGGAAAGAGCCATGTCTTGAACACTGGTGACGAGGGGCTGATAGTGGGAAGTTGTCATGGCGTTCTTTCACTAAGGAAAGACACAGAAGGCTAGGGAGTTAGGAATCATAGCGACAGCAGACTACAAACGGGCAGAACAGTGTACCGCAGCGGCGCATCGTGCCCGCAAGGAGCGCAATAGACTGAGGTTGGCACTAACATGTAGGAAACTGGAGGTTTTTATACCTCCATACAGGGCCATTGGTCGACCGCATTTAGCATATTGTATACAAGCCTAGGCTCCCTTTTTCAAAAAGGGCACCGCTTGTCTCGAGGGAGTCCAACGATTAGCCACAAGGATGATTGAAGGACAGTGAGGGAAGCCGTATAGGCAGAGACTGCAGGACGTTGGACTCTTCTCTTATGAAAGAAGAAGACTCCGAGGAGACTTGATAGATAGATTCAAAATTATGAATGAACTACCAGGGACGAAACAAGCAGTGTCCTTGGAGAGGATGCAAAGCAATAGAGGGGGCACATTTATAAGCTGAAGAAAGTACGCACGGGACTAGCGGTGTGTTCACACTTCTTCAGCTACAGGGTAGTCTACTCATGGAAAAAATTACCACAGGAGCTGGTGGAGCTAGAGAGCGTACATGCTTTAAAGAAGGAGATAAATAAGCGCTGGTTCAACTCATTTCCCGAAGTAAATGCATAGTTTAAGGTCTGCAAACAGTGGTAGGTTTAACCATTTACCAACCACCTCAACAGAGAAGCTCTTCCAAATGTGAGGTCTCGCCTGAACACGGGGAAAAGATATTTTTTCCTTTCTCTTCCCCTGCAGAAGCGGAGACTACGGGGACGAGAAGAACATGTGTAGAACTACAATATAGAACACTCGCAGTTTTATGGGTTAACAAGTGACTT
>UZAN01040028.1:75508-92859 GCA_900618425.1 Echinostoma caproni | reverse complement strand
AATGCACAAATTACCACAAACAATGTCAGATGTTTATGTTCATACGACATCACGCATCATCTAATAGGATTTTACCAAAGCAAAAGTATGTCTCGTAAACTGATACGGCTGTTTATTGTTCATTGCATATGTGGTAACTCTTTCATTATTTGAGAGATACATCTCCACTCTTTCGTATTTTATTTGCACTTCCACTTTTGACATATAGGATTCCAAATAGGATTACGCAACCTGAAAGTCGAGTTGTAAGAATAAAGCAGTAAAATTGGTTTACTTGAATACATGCTTCTTAGGTGGACAGAAGGACACCATTTCTGTGGAAAACTATTTGGGCCGAAGGGTTTTAATTCATCTTCACGTAGCTCCTTGAATTCTAATTTCGTAGTTTTGTATCCAGTTACGACGATTTATCTGTATATGCAATGCGCGAGAAGCAATGCGTGTTCAGTAAAATATACCTATTATTATAGGAGAAAGAAATCACTTCTCATCTAGGCAAAATTCAGACACTTTTCCTCTGGGGTGTAAATAGAGCATCATCCCAGCAGACTACAACCATTGAGTGCATTGAAACACCTTCTTGCCTCTTTCCCCTAAGCATTTTAATTCTAAAACGATGATAAGCTGCCTCCGCAAAGCCACATTCTGAAAGAAGAACAGAGGAAAACCAAATTTGTTGGAAACTACGGAACTACCGAAGCACGGAATTTTACTGACCCACCCGATTGACCAACTTCGGCCACCACGACACTTAGTAGGTAGCATGTTAGATGACGCAATCTCAACATTCGTTGCAGATGCCTCGGAAATATATCTGATCAGTCTTCCAAAACACGAGACCATTTTAGCTGTGCTTCACTTAAAGCATTACAGGAAAGCAATGCAAGCACTGGGTGTCAGATGACGAATTAATCAACAGCCAGTTATATTGAAAAGTGTAAAAGGGAATTAATTGCGAACAGATAAAAGAGGAAAAAGTGAATTCACTGTTTTCTCACAGATAACTACCACAGAATCACTTGTTGAAGAAAAATGATGCATATACAAACCATTTGGTTTGCAGTGTGGATCAAAGCATGCCGTTTGTCCAGCCCTGCTTAAAATGGCTTATGCTTAGTTTCTTCACAATAGCTCGGTTTATCACCATTATGCCACATTCGTGACGCAAACTATGTAGTTCACCTTTGGGTAAAACCAAATTTCCTTACTGTCCTAGTTTTATTATTGTGAATTTTCGTGAACTTTTACAATATAACCAATACTGTATCAGATTTACCTTAGCATCCTCATTATTCAATATTAGTAGTTAACCTTGATTCCATCTGTCTGGTTATTTAATAAGAAGAATCAATGAATGACTAAATTGTTTTTTTTTCAAGAAAAATAAAATAACTTGGCAATAAATTGTCGCACCGTATGAGTAATTGTGTCGTTTGATGCAGCTCAATTCACGGAAGCCTGGCTTGACCAAATTAACATGGCTCAATGATTAAAGGTTTGCAGTCTCCAACTGCCGTCACTGACTGGTCAATAACATAATTAATCAGATCCAGGCCTACGTCCGCACACACACAAAATGAACTACGAGGAGATTTGTTTGGTGATTTACGTGACTATTTACGGCTCGTCAAGCTAAGCGGCTGCAATGGTGTTAGGCTGCATTGGGCATGGTTACAATGGTGTCTACGACTGTTGGGACAATCCGAAGCTGATTAACTACAAACATCACCCTAATCGTCCACTTATATAGAGTGGTAAGACCTGTGGCATTGTATTTATACAATTTTCTTGTATTGCAAAACCCTTAGAACAACCGGAATGACTGAAAACGTAGAAAGACACTATTGGGGCGTAAACACCAAAAGTATCGTCAGATCCGCGACACGAATGTAGATAATATGAAAACCGTAAATGTTTGGGACACAAATTGCACTCTGTAGACTCTTTCAAATGCACTTAACCATTTTCGATAGTGCAAAAGTTCATTCAAATTTGTGATTTGACTGTAAAGACATCTATTCAGAAGCAACCAGAAAACTCAATGCGTCACGTAAACGGGCTGAATCGTGAACTCACACCATGACAACATTTGATTTTATATCATGTTCCAGGTAATTTGTGAAACTGATTGCTCGGGAGAACAGTTCAGAGAGACGAACGAGGTCAATGTTTGTGGTAAGTGATCAGATTCAAATTAATGCCCCTATAGCCTATCAAACTTAACCTGGGTGATCAACACAGGTTGCCAGAGCAGTGCATGAACCGCTTGGATAATCCTTTGTCCAAAATGTTAGAAGTAACCGCTGCTTTCCGTAGGAAATCGGAAATGTTACCCTCTCCCTAGGATTCACTTGAATTCAAGAGTTTTCTGTGTTCCACTTGCACGTTTGGATTTTTTTCTTTCAAATGTGAGAAAACTGATTTACATTTAGGATTTTGTTAGTACTTCTGTCTGATGCTCAACAGTGCGAAATCAATTAGGATGCCATAAACGACGGTGTGAATGTACTATTTCATTCAATGTTATAGAATCCACGGCAATGATATTCTGTTTAAATTGTGATGTTATTTTTCTTTTTTTGTAGTATTATTTAATCAGTGTTATGAGTAAAAGGTAACAGGTGTATATCATGGGTCAAGACGCCGGTCCCTGAAGACCTGTTTGAAGTTACCATACATTAGTAGCAAGTGAACTGCATTTATGACTCTTGCACATTAAACCCTCTTATGTTCACTTTGCTGTGACATCAAGGTGATTGTCGGTATTTTATTTCAACCAAGTTCAGGATATGTTCACTTTTCTCGGTTAATATAGATCCAGCTTAAATTCAGAGCGTCAATTCATCGGGTCGAGAGGAAGTTACAATTGGGCTTTCAGTTTTCGTAGTAAACGATTATCGTCGGTTCCTGAACGGCTCCACGCCATGCACCGGGATAACTGAAGAGAGTTATTTTCGGAAGATTTATTTTTTAACAAAATCCTTTTCACTTAATCCAACTTGAACTTTCTCACGGTTTTACCTATTGATTTGTACTATTGCAAATTATTTTTCGATTGAAATAAAATTGGTTTCGGGACGATTTGGTATACGCAGTGATTTAGCACTCTAATCTTGCATCATGCGTCTTCTTTAATGAAAGGCGTGGTTGCCTCTTCCGTTAACACCCCCGTTCATTTACCCCCAACGGTTGTTCGGGGGTGACTGATGTTATTCCGACAGAATCCACCACCGGCTGCAAGGTATTACCTTCTACTTCATTAAACGTTACATTTCCGAAACATTTTAAACGCACCACTATAACCCTCATTCAGAACACGTATTGATTCTTTCCTAGAAGGCATTTATATTCTACTTGACACCCGTACAGGAGGCTTAACGCGGTAATTCTAACCAACCTTTCAGGTGCACAAAATCCCCACTGTTCTTGTGTTGAATCGTCTAATCGCGTGCAGCTTCAAGAAACGAGGAATTAGATTTTAACTCGCCATCCATTAAACTTGGGCTTCATTCTGATTATACCTCATCAGTAGTGCATGTTCATCTTAACGTTCGGGTGTTGTAATCCAATGAAAAACACGAATGGTGTATCTGACACATCACCAGAGTGGCCGTAAATTATAAATGGACTTTTTGTCGGATATCCTCTTTGATGGAATTCAGTACTAAACTGAGCCCGGCAAAAACGTGGGAGGAAGACAATTTAAAATCTGTTAACTCTGTTCAACAGCCTCTCATCCACTTTACCTACACTTCTGCGTATCTTCAGAACATTGGGGAGTTTTATCAACTACATTAGCTTCTTCATAACCCCTACACTGGTCACGAGTATCTTTCATTGTTTCTGGTACAGGGTTTGTGGAAGACCCATTCAACGCTTGCCCCCGTAGTCAACCTAAAGAGTAACGTTTCGAAACTTTGGTGTATGTTGAGTGTCATAGTTCACTGGTCGTCCTATTTTATGACTGTTTGTGCTAACTGCTTAAGTTTCCTTTTAATCTTCTCTTTCTTATTCGTACCCATTTATTTAAGCGAAGTTTACTCAGTGGTTGCATAATTGGGACAGAAGATGTTTTAACGGATACACGGACGAGTACACCCAATATTTAAGTTTACTTCAATTCCGTTTACCCAGCTGGGCTAAACGATAAATGCAAGGTTAATGGTCGTTTTGCAAAGTCCAAGAGATTCTTTCTATTGTCCGACGATCTTCTGCAATTCACTTCCTAACCGCAACACTTTGTAAACAGTCGACCAGTTCCTGGGTTATCTCTTTTGGACTAGCTTGCTGCAGAAGCGAACCTAAATGGGAGCAAAAAAGTGGATGCCCAAAGACAGAAAAATTAAGTAATACTGCCGATGACTGTACGAACCGCGGCCAAGGATGGTTCAATGAGTCAAGTCAAGTCAAGTCAAGGAATGGCTTTATACACCTCGAGTGGTGGATGTTCAGCAACCACATAACCAGTGTGTCAACATAAAGTGAAAAAATAGCAATATAATACAGCAACCTAAGGACGTGAAAAAGAACAGCAACACCAGAAACCAATGGTATACCCGAGTGTTTATAGTTGATTTAGTTTATCGTTTTGCGGAGATTTTCTTCAACGAGTTCATAGTTTGTTAGAAATCTGGCGAGATAAGGGACTATAGACCGCCTGTAAGCTTCGGTGCGTGACTTTTTAATTTCGTGAATGGAACTGGTGGATGAGTGAGAAAGGCAATTACTAAGCGCGGAATAAAGAGGATGGGAAATATCATATAATATCTTGTCGGAGAATGTTTCACAGGACTTGAGGTGATATATCACCACATACTGTACCAGATTTTCCCGTGGTATGAGACTACAAAGTGACAGAAATTTGACAGGTCCGGAAATGAGTTTGAGGTCCTTGCTAAAAGGACCAGAGAAGATAACAGAGGACCCATAAAGGTAGTAAGACAAAACGCACGAGAAAACAAAAACGTCTTAAAAGATGGTTTTGAATGGAAAGGGATTTAGGACGTAAAACATAAACGTGAGCCTTCTGACCTTCAGAAAACGTCATTGATGTGGTCAGATCAGGTGAGGTTACGGTTGAAAACAACGCCAAGGTATTTGACAGACGGTTGTTATTCCATCTGGTCACTGAGGATAGATAAAAGTGTTTTGGTATTTGATGATTCATCATACTTTTGCCCTTTTAAAAACGAAAAAATACATCATCAATTTTTGGGGTGTCGTCCAGTTCTTGTGTTGAGACCACTCAACTATTCCAGACACGTCCACTTGTAGAGTGGTTTGAAATGATTCTTTGGGGTAGGTTAGTTTGAATATTATATAGTCTGCTTACTTAACGAGAAGAGAAGAATTAGTCACAGGGATAAAGGTGCCCATCGAGAAACACGGTGAGGGAAACAGTACATTGTGCTCAGACGAGCCCTAATCCTGGTTGAGGAAAGTGGTCGAAGTACGTGGGGCGCAGGTACGAGGTCTGCCAACAATCAATGAATGCCGAACCATTAAATTAGGCTCTTACTCAACTAACAATTGTCAGATAACTCGATACTGGTGCAAATGGAGGGGAAAACATAGGTTGTGAACATAAAACATGTTCAAAGAGGAAAACTGAACTGAACTGCGCCACTGGTCACAAATGAATAGTGACGCTTTAAGTACGGTCGTGCAAGGATTAGCTAACTCGGTATATGGTTAAATGAGGAGAGCAAACTGGCAAACCTTCATATTTGCATCCCGGACATGTAACGAATCATTCCACCCGGAAAATTTGCAACCACTGAAGCTTTCTTTTGCTAAGTCTCCGAAAACCACGTTGATAATTAAGTAATAAACGTTAGACATTTTGTTTATACAGTCTTGACAATGTGGTGATAGGCAGCTCCTCTTCCGTCCGGTTGAATACCATACCTAACCTATCGGGGCCTTATGTGCTTCACCACTCCAAGTCCCGGGGCTTAGGTCGCCGTTTTCCGCCACTGAGCAGCAGGTCATCTGTGTTGGCCATCACACTTCGGTGTGTAATAAAAGGATTAAATGTCGCTAGCTGTTATATGCCTGATATTATTCAGCAAACTGTCCCAGTGGCGGAATTGCTTTCACTACAATGATTTTCGTTCAGGTCAGCAACCTCTCTGCACTTGTTCCAGCTTTTCGCCTTGATTTCATAATTCGCAAATGGCAGAAACCGGTAGCAAATATAGTACCTTTCGTAAAATCTTCCTTTATCTCTTACACCCCGTGTTTTGACGCAAACCACTTGAGCTCCTCCTAATAGGAGCCATAGTAATATCAATGACCTTCATCAATCTCAATCGATCTCATAAGACCTACCTCTTTACATCTTTCAGACCCAAGAGGATATTAGCTAGAGTCTTCATTAATGTAAAACGTTCAACTAAGCAACTGGTAACCAGCAAACATGTACATATGATGCATTGAGAATGAAATTGAAAAAAATGTTAAACTTATGGACGTTCACAGTTGAGAACATGCAAATAGCTTAACTGAGCTAACTGATATGGAGGCTTTGGTTATCTGCGTGAGTGAATGTTTATTGAACTAAGGTCAAAGCGGTTATAGATCATGGGATTGAATATTTGTATTCAATTGTGCTCAGGGAAAATTCTCGACGCAAGTAATTAAGTTCTGACATTTGTGTTTGGCACTTCCGATCTCCCTGCTCACTAATTAAGAGCAAATTTAAACTCCTAAATTGTTTAAGAATTAGGAAGCAGATCGTGCAGATATCGAAACTTGTTGGTACGGAAAGTCTGCATTGGAGGCAGGATGGAACAGTCGAACGATGAATATTGCACACAAAATAAAGTTTTCGTTGACCGAACCAAATAACTCCCGTTGTATCCCATTAAATATTCGAATAATTGGCATTAAGTAGTTTCCCCAAATCTGCAATAACGGTCTTCATATTTTATTTTCTAGCATTTGTTTACACACAAATCATTATAAGTTCACCATCGAAGTTCAATTAACTCTTTATGGGATTGCCGTTTTGAGTGAGGACTTAGCAGTCTTCTGAAAATATACGTTTTTTGTTTGATGCTCGTCTAAAATGTTTCCCCAGATTTGTCTAAACCTGAACCTAATGCAGATTTACTGATACAGTAGAAAATTTGATAAAACGTACTGACTCCTAGAGATTGTATTCTTGATTTGATTTTGTTACTCAACACCAGGAGGTTGAAGACTTTAGTCCTGACCTCTACATCTGATTTCGCATGCGCAGCGTTTTTAAGCACGAAAAGCCTATTGTTATCTAGTTTGACTTCATATTGACTGAAACACTTGTCATGCATATCTAAGGTATGAGTGCTTGCATGACAGATGTCGTCTGCTGCAACACACGCTTCCACGTACATGTCATGCGCAGTCACTGTGTCTTATTCTCTCTCCATCTATATCCGTTTCCGGCAAACAGATTTTAGTATTGCACCATGCATTTCGATTCCTTCGTGGACTGTTCAACTCCAAAGTTGGTAACTCTCTGATGTCACTCAACACAAGGACTTGTTGCCCGTCAACCCGCTCGCCTGCATACCAACCAGCTACACATGAATCAACGGAAAATTAACGAACCGCTTAATACGTTACCTGATTACTGAACAAGTCAAACGAGGATCCTTGTTATTGTACTTTCCGTTACCCTATGGCAACCAAAAGGTTAATAAATGTCGAAGTTGAAATCCTCGTCCGTTTCATGGATCTGCTCTCGCTTAACCTACAGAACGAGCGGCGGTGTAAATATTGTGCTGCGCGGTATTCGGGCTCCTTTTTTAGTTCGTTGATCACGTGTCAAGTTGAGAAAACCGAATAACAAATATCAATGCTTTATTGATGACGATGGTGAATGTTTGAATTAGCCCATTCGGTTTTTCACAAGCACCAGACACTGTTGATGATGTTCGATGTGGGTTGCACTCCTTGGAAGATCGTTAATTCCCCACTGTTGGTTTCCATTTTAGTGCGACGGAATGTTTGTGATAACCAAAAGAAGAGCACTGGACAGCTGTTTCGTCCTGTTTTGGACTCGTCAGCAGGGCGTACTTTTTGTGTCCCTGTCAGGACTCGAATAGGCTAATCCAAACATTCACCATCTAAATTGATTAAGCCATTCGCAAAAGGTGATAACCATCGACCGTGTAGCCCAAGAGTAAGGGTTTGTAGTACCAGCCCAAAGAATCGCGGTTCGAGGCCTGACAGGGGCACAAGAAGCAGGCACTGGTGACGAGTCCAAAACAGGACGAAACAGCTGTCCAGTGCTCTTATTTTGGTTGTCATAAACATTTCCATCACACTTTGTTGATGACCTCTGAATAACCTGTGGCTTTGTTATCCAAGAAGGTGGGTGCCAAAGTTGTCGGGAACGACTAATAACAGTTATTGTCCCTTTCCAATAAAATTACGTTTCCTTAGATGGCAACTAGAGACTGCACGGTTTGAACAATGAGAACATCACCAATAACTGTGTGAACTGGTACATCCTTACTGAACAGGACGGGTCGACAGCTATGGGCGAGTTGAACAGACATGTGGAGAAAATATTACAGTAGTTTTCTAATTTATAGCTACATTTACGAATCTGGTCGAAAAGCAAAAACAGAAGTTCAATCGAGATAGTCTACATTAATAAAATTCGATGGACGAATGTTTCTGGATATCGGACGCAAATGAATTGCAACACATTCTTTTAAATGCGCATTTGTGGTTCCATATTTTGGGTCAAATAACAATTCCCATTAAAGCTATTCGAAAATGCTTTAATTAAGAGACAATGTCGAACATCTTTTCAATATTGGCATCGGCGACCCAAAAGACAAACGACATAGCCCTCGAATTCTGCAATATGTTTCCACCTCGTGCAGGGTGACATGCGATGGCTCCAAAGTGTATGTAGGCGACACATGCAAACGCGTTGAACTGATGCATGTAATTTGCAAAAGTATTCACTTTTAAATCTTGTGCTACGGTATTTCTTTGAAAAATGCCAAGGGAAGATATAAAAAGAAAATTATCATGAGTCCATTTGGCTCCCTGTTTGTCGTTCATCTTAGTCCTTTATCTTGCGGGAATTTCGTTCCACCCTACCGGTTAAATCTATCCACAGATCTGTGTTTGCGTGCGAAGAAAAGGGAGTTTTTAGAGAGAGACTGTCGTGCCCCAGTCCACTTATTGGTCGATGCATCTCGACGGAATACTAATCAGCAATCGCATAGCCAGCAAGCAATGCGAAGCAAGCGAACAGTCTGATAAACGTTTATGATAAAATTTCCTATAAAGTTCAGAATTGTGGACTTCAACATGCTTCATCGGTCACTGAGGATTACTATCTTGAAAGAAACAATCGTAGATTAGTAGATTGTTTACACTCCTACTTTCAAATGTCCACGCAGCTCGGGGATATCGGTAACAACCAGCCATCCGTTAGTCCTGTTGGAGGTGAAAGCAGTACTAAACAACGGCGAAAGAAATGTGTATTGCTCCGTGTTGGTCATGATGTAATAATTCAATAGAATAAGAACGATACTCGTTTTTTGTTATTTCGGTAACCTGTTACCTAAACGGTGGAATTATAGTTCTTATGAGATGGGATGCAGTGGAATTGTAATGTTCTACGAACTAACCGGGAAACAACATGTAAACCTCTTCACTTTCATTAACATGTGGGAGATATGATCATGTGAGGTGTAGTTTTTGCGGAAGTTAACACGTGCAGTTGGTTATCTGTTCTATTTATAATTCACTGTGAGTAAGTAGTCACTGAAATGTTTTAATACTTGGTAGCTATACCCTTACATAGATGAGAGATCAGAGTTACCACCGAAAGTCACATTCATCTAAACCCGTTAAAAATATAGTGACCAATCGACTCCACCCTCGCAAACTATCGATAAACCAGCGGGGATATTTTCCATTTCTTCTCACAAATTATTAATTACTGGAAAGATATTTAACGCCGTCCTTGATTTCATCATTGTACGACACTAGGTGATTCAGGCAAACAATTTATCGCTTATAGGAGAATTGCGTATAGAGCGAATGAAAGGTGATTTTAAAATTTAACTAACCTCGTACAGTTGGAGCATAGGAGCCGTCACTAGGAAGTGACCATTTGTGAGGACTGTACTGACCCCCAGAATATTCAATGAGCAGGCCACATACATGCTTACTTTTGCGTTCAACTAGACCAATAAATCGCTGTTGGCTCTCACCCGATTGATGTGGAATGTCATACATGTGCGAATGACCAGTGTAGAGCAACTCTTTTCGTAATAGTGGTATACTCAACGACAGCACCACTGTCATGGAGGTCGGCCGATTTATCTTAAAGGCGTCATATATATAATGGTTAACATCACAGTACCGTGCTCATATCAGTAAAAATGTGTTTTACATATCTTCAAAGATTTATATGCTGTATAGTTTTCTGTATTTCATTTACCAATTACAACCTTCAACCATACAACTGTGAAACGATCCAAAGCTGCTTCCTTGTCCGTCAAATTTACGTGTTGCCTATTACTTCTACCCCAAACTTCGGCACAATTATACTGAGTTAATCATATGTTCTCCTTCTTCCACGTGCGTCCATAACAAATAAGGTTTACTTTTGTGGGTCCAAAATTTGTCACCTTATCCCATTTATGCCTAAAACACGCTCCATTTCATGAATATCATAGTTTTGTCTGTCATAACATACCATAAAGTTATTTGTTCACATGTGAGCATGACATAAGGAGACAAACTATCCCCTGAACGTACGGGGTTTCCCTCCACGTCTCTCACTCCCTATGAGTTTTTCTTTAGATGAACTCAAATTACGGCTTCTAAACCCGTCTCATTTAGCCGCTCATTCTGAATGGAGATTCCAAGTAGAAATTATCATAAGACTTTACTTTTCTCTTTAGGACCCCATTCGTCAAACCCTCTTCTATTTCTCCTTATCGTTGTAATTTTCATTTTTTAAAGCAGCCACATCAATCTGATCATGTCCTGGAGTTTTTACGTCACTAATCAATAAAATCCAATACTTTGGGAGTCGCACTCAATGATCTAGTGTGCTGTATTCACGATATAAAACCATTCAAATTAACCACAGCTAAGTTCACCGATTGATCAACAAAACTAAATTGCAATACAGCCCGCGAGATCACTCAAATCCCATTTATCGATGGAAAACAGTTTTACCTCTGTCGACAGGGCTTATAAGTAATTTACAAAAGCCTTCGCTTTACTCAAGCGCAGGCGGAGTTCTTACGTGTATCCAAATACCAACCAGACTTTGATGTTTGCAAACTTTAGGTGAAACCCCATTATCTGCATCATGCTGTGACATGGCAACACTAGCACAAACATCTAGCAATGATTCATTCAGAAAATGGGATGACTTTAGTAACACATACTCACGGTGGAATGAATGCGATTCATTCTGTTTGTGTGAAGACCATCTATTGCAGCAATAGATGTATTCCTCACTGACACTTATTCGCGAATCTTCTGTTTGTTAAACAACCTCAAGGAAGAGTTCCTGTGAAATAGTAAAATATAGTCCAAAATATATGCCGTTGTCCGAATGCATCTAATTTTGATAAGGAATGGCGTCAAATGAAATCCATCGAATAACTTTGCTCACACAAATCAAATCAGTTGTTCCGAGTAAAACGCTGGAAAAAGAGCAACGACTTGGGACAGGTCAATCCATATTAGGTTAGGTTTGACAAATGAAATCATTGACATACTGGGTACAGGCATCATGTTAACCATGGTTTGGAATCCCAGTAAGCAGAGGACGTCTTGCTTCGGTTTCTTGGGATAGAGAAACGAAGAAAATATCAGCTATCATGATGCACAGTGCATCCAAACATTGAAATCTAAAATTCACATTGAGTAGTTGAGTGTTCCGCTGAATTTACCCATCTACTCGATGAACTGTGTTATTGGAGTGGAAATGGTTTATCGTCCTAAGTCGTACAGAAATATCTGCATTATACTCAGCCATTTATAAAAATATAAGCTTGTTTTTATTGTTATGAATCTGGCATCGAGATGATGAGCTCATTTTTTTCTCTTTTATTGGCGAAAGCACAGCGGCTTCGGGTCTCAGCGTTCTTGTTCCCACCCACTTACGACATTGATGAACGTTCTTACTTACAGAGGTTTGCAAAATCTCATGTGCTTTTGCCCCAATCACAAATTTTCTCAATTGGTGCATTTGATGTATGATTGACACAACCACTTTCCCTGGCAGGTTCGACTTATAATCCACCGCAATCCACTGGTTAATCATCATGTTTTGGAGAGCAAATTAGGACACTGGTCTTTGATTTCAATTTAGCTGAAATCAGTAGGCTCACTGAAATCTGTATCTAAGCAGAGAGACGGGCTTGCTCACCCAAGTTGCTTCAAAAATCGAACAATACTCTACTCTCTCCGATAATCTGCTCAAACAGTGTTTTATAGGTGAATACATGTTAATAAAACTCTAATCTTTTAAAAAGAAATAGTCATTGATGTCAAAACCGTGTTAGTCTACTACAAGGGACAGTGTCACGGGCACTGTTTGGTTTACATCCTTCATGCCTGAGGCTACCAAAGGTGTTTATCCGTGTGAATGTGATGTGAATAACTTAGCGTTTCGTTATGTAACTATCAAAATAAATTACCATATAATTTTGGAAATACACGAGAACATGGGACACTTTAATTTGTATTATAGAGTACTCATTATAAATGAAGTACTCAGTGTTCATGCACAGAGAAAAGTTACCAGGGATGTGGATAGCAGTTTTACCTTCATGGTGCAAACGGATATATAAATGTTCTGTTAAATAATATGATTCGTTGTATGGTGGTGTAAGTAGATGTAACTTTATTTTTCAGATCTAAGGGAAACAATTGAAGGATCTGGCTGAATATCATCTGACACAATAAAAACGTCATTTTTTTATTACCGAAGATTAAGAAACAGTAAATTTTCATTAACGTTATTTCCAGTACCGGGGTTGAGATATTGATTTAAAGGTATTTTGTCAGATGTCAGCGACAACTACCGTTCAGTCATCGTTTACGGAAGGAAATGGGTACATACCCAATAAAGTATTCTATGAGTAAATCCTTCAAACCAGGCTATCCGCAAGACAACGGAAAGAACTTAATCGGTTGTCCGTTTAGCTAGTAATTGACAGTAATATTTAGGAACGTTGGATACAGTTGTGAATTACAACACAGACGGGTCGCAGAACTTTTTTAAATATTCACACATCTGAATAGTCAAGTCAAGTCAAGAAAGGCCTCATGCTCCCAAAGGGTGAATTTTTAGCAGTTTACGATTTTTCTGTAGATAGATGAGACGAATCGCAAACACAAAAGACAACATAAGGAATTCTACACCTTGGAAAATGAGAGAAGAATTAGTACGAGTTTTCCCTGAGGTGGGTGGGAATCTTGTGACCAATAACTAGTAACAATGTTCGTTGAAGAGGGACGGTGGTGACCCGGGGATAAAGGTACCCAGATTTTCAGCCCGGAGGACACTTATTTGAATTCCACCACAACCGCTTAATGTTATCCACTCACTGTGCAATAGATGGCAGTCATTTGATTGACCACTTTCCTCTACCCAAAAATTGTATCACTGCATATTTAACGAAAGGAAATAAATAGACGAAACGGGATAAAAGATGTCTTATTGACCGACAGGCTTTCCAAAGTGAACCGACGGCTTTCATCATGTGAGTCAGGAAATTTTGTTTAACCAGAACTACTCAGTAACACCTTCACTCAACAGTGGTTCCATTGCTAATAGCAGATATCAAAGTGTCTGATCGGTTGTGTTCAGTAGAACAATCTGAATTGACCTCCGATGTGTGAAGAGAACGCTGGTTCGTACATATAATTTCCATGTCAGCTAAGCATTGCGGCTCATCGGCCATTAAGAGTCGATCAATGCAATTAAACGTTTTTATTACTTACTTATGTCATTGTAAATAGAACTGTATAATTAACCCGTACTAACAGAAACATATATAATCCAAGGGTCATCTTAGGACTCAAGAAATGAATAACGTCAATGAGTAAATGCAATCTGATAACCCCATATTTCAGAATATACAACCATGATTTTTGGTATTCTAAAACCATAGTCAAACTACGGCAGTGTTGATTGGCGCAATCAGTGGGGTTATTTGAAGGCCACACACGTTAGGCCCTCAGTCAAGAAATTTCTTTAGAATATAGACATGATACTGTCCGGTTGGAACTATGAGAATAATTTTCGTCACCGATAATGAAAACCTGTCTAAATAGATATAAATAATAAATTAGGTAAGTCTTATGCTCGGTCTAGATGTACGACAAAGAAGTGCTCTTTTTTCACTACAAAAAACATTATGGAAGAAAGAAGACCATTGGGGAACGTCAGTCGGACAGTGCATTTTATGATCACTGCACGACACATGTATACGAAGGGCAGATTAACGACACGAGACACTAACCGTATTGCACCCTTGACTCTCCGACTGACAGAGTTAACAACCCTTATGGAGAATATTTTACAGGTGTCCAATGCAGACTGGGCTTGTCTTTGATGGCCTGAGAATCTGTCTGTGTAGTTCTGCAAGACCCGTCCTAACAAAATGTCAAAACTTCAATAAAAAGTGCACAACAAAACCACAGGAAAAGTGGTTCGTTTGAGGCACTTCTTTGCTTGAGACAAATGTAAGTAGGTTAAATCCAAAAGGATGAGCAAAGGCAGATTGCGATTAATGTGAAAAGATTGTCTCTCTGGGTGTGGGTGTTGTTGCTGGTGTGTTTTCCTAACTACGTTTGCGAAAAACTCTTCCAGTTTGGAGGGCACACCAACAACAACAAAGGTAGATTAAAATCCATTGAAAAACAGGGTAAATGTCTGTTTCATAAGCACTGGTGTATTATCTAACAATTCTCTCAGACTTTGAGTGGTAGTGCAGTCAATTGCTTGGGACAAAGAAAAGACATTCTTTGGTCGTGAGAATGCATAGTAGGCAGCCTTGATTCCAGTGCATAGGTAATCCATGATGTCCTACAAATGACAACGTGCTATAATTCGGTCAAGTGAGTGATTGATCTTGGTTACATGAATAGAAGACAGCGGTACTTATGTGTGCCTGGTCGTTCCTAAGTCATTTCACGTGATACCCCAGAGTTCTGTCACCTAGATTTGCAGTGTTGTGATCATTGTAGCTTGTTACTAATGGGAAACCATTGTCTTCGCAAAACAGAGCTCACGTATTTATTGGTACTCAGTTATTTTTATTGAGAGCCTTGTTGAAGATACAATCCATGTTACTCCAATCACTGGCGTGAAGTAGCTTAAACGACATTCTTGTTAATCCAGAGATGATAAATGAGGCGCAAAAGCTTGTCCATGCGTGCCGAATTGTGCAATATACCAAAATTCGCTTGACGCACTATATACAGAAAGCTTAATTCCTTCTTTAGTTCACTATATTAAACACATGGTTTTATTCATTTGTTTTCCAAAAACAGAAAAAAACTGAGCAAAGGGCTAACGTAGGATATAAGGAATGTTGAACGTAGGTGGGAAAATGTACATAATAACACCTTATTTTAAGGCATACATTTGTGAGCATGGTAATTCTAAAACAAACATCTCGTACAGTGTTGTGTATTGATGTAACCATTGACATGATTCAAAAGCCACCAAATCAAGAAATGCCATTACAAAAATAAAATCATTTGTCTACTGGAAAAGCGCTTTTTTCAGTGCTACATAGTGGAAAAAACGGTCCGCGTACAACAGGAATTAGGGAATAATAAGATATTTCAAACATCTAGAATGTCTGGTGAGTATAATCATGAAAATACAGAGGCACTACATTATTCCGGATAGTTGAGAAGTTTAAATCAAATTTGGGTGAGTGAATGCGCAACACATTGTTTTGGGATGGAGTCACATGATGAGTGATAACTTATCTGTGGTTGCTTGGTTTATATGCAGGTGCTGATCATTGTGTGTGGTTAGTTGCGGGTTACGTGCAGTCAACGGAAGGGTAAATCAAATCGCTTTCACGGTCAAGATTAGGTCTTATTGTGTAGCAAACACACGGTTGTGGAAATATGCCAACATGTCTCAATTTGGTCTGTTGTAGTGCTAGTCTTGGTTAGTTGATCATTATTTGGCATTTCAGGTGATACCTTGGCACGCAAACAACATGGAGTCCAGCACCCGGAATAATGTAGCTTGACCCGGAAAAACAGACAGTGTTCTAAGAGAAAGAAGAACCTTTATGTACTGTCCTTTCTTTGTTTTAATATGATAGAACCTTTGTACTGAAAAACGTTATTCAATCAGTTTCCACTTCCAGCCATCATGTTTACTAGAGTGCATTTCCAAGGAGAATCAATATTTCTCGATGATTATTCGTTAGGATTAGTCCTCTCTATGGGCTACCGGTATATACCAACTGTCATTAGTTTATTCACCAGATAAAGAATCACGTAAAGGTTTGATTCAGTCTTCTTGTTTTGAAGTTGCTGTGTCTATTACACGCCTCTTATTCTTGATACAGTGTATTAGGTAACTTTGCATATTATCGGTACCAAAATTTAGTAACCTATGTCATACTTGATCTACATTTCTACATTATGCATTGCCGGGATGATTGACCAATAGAACTGCCGACTAAGAGTGCCAGACTTCAGTCTGATACAACCTCTAGTTTGAACTGAAGAGAACAGCAAGCTAACGCTTGGTTTTTAAATAATTCATAAGCATGTTGCAAAAATGCACACACAAGTGTGGTATCAGAATCCATAGATTGAATCACTCTCTTTCATGCATTTCACGTCACACGATCAGTTCTTTGTTACTGAGATTTTCAATTTTGTCACTTGTCGCGTGAACCACTTCCGTTGGTGTGTGAATATTTATGTGTAGGAGTAGAATGAGTGTAGGATGGGATCGTGAATGGAAATGAGTTGAAAAAGTGGATTAAATGCATTTGAGTACACCATCTGAGGGGGGGGGGATTAAAATGCACAATACTACAAATAATAATAGTAGTATTGGATGGCAGTTTCGATTTACCCGCGACGATTAGTTCGTCGACTGTCTAGCTGGACGTCATTCTACCTTCTTGCAAAGACTGCACCGGTTTTTTGACCTGTTTGGCTGGATTGTTGGCTCATCGAGTGGTTCATCAGTGCTTTAACTGGCTATGTTTGCACATGTTGCAAATAAACATACCGCACAGTCTGCAACTTAGTTATTTGCATGCTTAAATGGGATACAACAATGTCGATTCTCTTTTATTGAATTTGGAATAACTCCGTTATTG
>UZAN01040028.1:38437-60307 GCA_900618425.1 Echinostoma caproni | reverse complement strand
ACCAGAATAACGTCATCAGTGGTGCATCAACTATAGTTATGCGCCATTTTATTCAGTGGAAGACACTCAAACATAGTTGCACGATACTGATTTTTCGGGATAACAGACCGCAGCAAAGCGAATAATGGCAAATAAAATTGACCTCACCCTGAACGTCCCCAGGCTGTGAGGAACATGTGTCTCGCTCAGGGTTCCTGTCAAAAAGTGTTTTCATAACATCTTTTCAAATGATGTATTGTAATAATGGACTCACAAATAATAAAATAAAACGTACACTCGGAAATTAGGCAGTTGGTACAACAGTTGGTTCACGTCCACGTGTGCACAGTGTATTTTCAGTCTTTCCCGCTCCTCATTTTTGACGAACGCAACTGTCCTTAACGGTTAACCGGTGTCAAGAATGGTCTGAGTCAGGTAACTGCGTGTCACCGTCGACAACAATCTTCAATGTTCCACACATATTCACAATGGTATGGAAAAACTGAGATGTCTAACATTTCAGTTACGAAACATCTGACAATTCCGAACCCCACAGTCAGTCCTTGTTAAATCCAAATGACTATCCAGGTCAACGTTGAGTGACGCGCATCCTCAGAAGCCGAGTCAAAGTGTTATAGAGGTTTATTCGACTCCACCAAAGCAAATAAGCGTGCGGTAGTGCAAATATTAAGTGTAACAATTACATAAACAACACACTTCAAATCGTGGCGTTCCCCGGGGGTATGCTTGAACCGGCAAAATGAACAAAACCAATCGAGAACCAAGATCCAAACGAAGGTATTCACCACTCGGTTAAACGAACAGGCGATAAGTGAAATAACGTCAAAGCGCACATGGGACAGGGCGACGGATGGGTGAGACGGAGGACCAATTCGAATAGGATTAGGCAACTGCATACGATAGTAATAAGGCAGGGTGAGCGAGACCATATCATGGTCAGGGCCATTGGTCACGAGAAAGGGAGGGGGAACCAAGTTTGGTGGGCGAATAAATAAATAGAACGGACGAAAGGTGCTCGTCTGATGATCGATAATACGTACGGGTCAAGACAATGACACTTGAGGGAGAGGTGACTAAACAGATTTGTGAATGGAACGTGTGGATGGTGGCAAACAGATTTAACACCGTTTCCGACTGATCGCAGTTCCAGTTCTGACAGGGACACACAAAGTATGCACTGCTAACGAGTCCCAATCAGAACGAAACAGCTGTCCAGTGTTCCTTGTTGGTTATCAGAAACATTTCGTTATATTACACGGAAACACATGAAGGCAAACTTTGAAAGTTTCCATATTGCCAAAGATACTTACGCGAATACTCGATTTACATTTAAGGGGCGGGGGAGATAAAATAATATGAGTTGTATGTGCATCGAGGGTATTGTGGAAACCAAAGTGAGGAGTCTGAAGACATTCCTCGAAATAAGAAAGTGTGAATATAATACTAAATAGCGGTTTGGATGACAACTACAGAACAAGTGATAAATCCAACCAAACAAATTTCTCACGAGGTAAGTCTCTGGCAGCTGGGATGATAAGGGCTATTTTTGAAAAGCTGGAAGTGCAATCCTATACAAACAAATCGTCAGACAATTGATAAAACAATAATTCAATCTACTTACTCTGGTCAATATTCTATTTCTCATCAAGATTAGTGTAAAACGGGTAAACTCCGTGATTCAGGGAGATACCGTACATGACATGGTAAGGAGAACATTCATGCTATAACCCACCTGTTGATTTGCCGTTTAGGGGCAACGGTGAGTGAGTTTAAACGATGACTGAAAGGGGGTGGGGTGCTCCACAGTTATATGCTTTTGGGGGATGAATGATTCAAAGTTATAGATGTGACCCGTAGGGATAGTCACTTCGAATGAATGGCTAGTCTCCTGTGTGAGGTACCTACGAGGAAAAGCAAGTGGGAGAGGGACAGAAGAAAAAATTCCCATTCGAGCGAAATCAAAAATATTACCGATCGAATGCGGATAAACAAGCGATTGCCCAACAGTGTGCTAGTGACTGCAAGTCACACATTTTGGACGGGCCGATGATGAACCGATGAGTCTTATGTTGAACTCGATCAGGAAGAGACAACTAGGTGGATAAAGATCCACACTACTCTTTACATTAACATTCAAATGTAAAGCGAATCTGAGTTTGGAAAACGAGAGGGGATGCATGGCAGTTAAGAAACGTCTGGTGTGGAAGAGGGAGTCGATATTGAGCCTAGCGCGGCAGGCAAATAGGTGGATCTATGTTGACCAATAAAGGGAAGAATATGAAGGAAGTATCGATTAGTTGCACTCGTCTGTGGAATAGAGAATGTTCGAGTTAAAATTTAATGAAGGGGAAAGGTTGATTGTTTGACAGAATTGATGCAAGTTTCAAGGACATAACAGAAATAAGACCCAGATCAGAGGAACTGAAAAGAAATCTTTAGAGATATCTAACAACATTAAATGGATGTCTCCGAGGTTGTCGAGTGCCGCTCAGCAATGCTCAGCAATGACTGATCGCATAGTTGTAATTGAAGTGGTGTTTTAGTTAGTTTGGACTGAATGGTATCCGATTTAGGCCTGGGAGTTAGTTCTGGTATGTTCCAAGAAATTGAGTATACTCCAGAAGCAAGGGACAGAGAAATTATTCGTTTTTGGAGACGGATCAGATCTTGGGAGCACATTTTGAAGGGGCGATGAGGGGAATCACAACGGGACCTGATGGTTAGTGTGGACACAGTTGTAAGAGGATCTCACGTATCTTTTTGGATGAAATGAACGGTAGGGTTCGCTGTAGGGTATGCGTGTTGGACTGATAATTCGAGTAGAGTAGAACTAGAGGCAAATTAGGAATGCAAACCTATCGGAGTTTTTAAGTGCATTGGACACTATTTCACTAGATGATTTACCAATAGATGGGAAGTCAGAGGAACAGACGTTATGGGAGTCTACGTTAGAAAGTGAGCAGAAATTCCGGATTACGGAAGAAGCGGTTGATAACTTGTTTGCTTTACTTTAAACAAAGCGCTCCTTAGCCTTTCGTATGATAGCCGTACCCTCGTTGAGTGCTTTCGAAAGTCAATGGCGGTAGCGAAGGGAAGGTGAACGGTATCAGCGACGGAACGTTGGTTTTTTTTTACCAAGGGTGCAAAAGTAGACGTGATTAAACTAATCTACAGCGAGAGAATTGCCAGGATTAAAGGTGATGATGAACTGATTAAAGATGTGCATGTCTTTTAACGGAATTCGGAAAATTACAAAACCGAGATGGAGAACGACGGGTTGGCAACTATCTTTTCAGGGGTTTGAAGCCATAATTTTAAGAAGGTTGCATCAAACAGTGAAACCATATTTATGTAGATAAAGAGTGAAATAGACTTTGGGAGGACGTGCCGTGCACGCATCTTTAACCAAACGTTTTCACAGAATGAGGAGCGGAGTTAAATGAAGCGATTACCTTAGAACTCAAAACCGACATCAAGGTCAGGTATTTGGTGATCATGAAAAAAGACGGCGTCCATTTTAAAACACAGTTTGGCTCCTGTGACTGATCAAATATCATAACTTCATGATCTACACGGGAGAAGGCCGTAGAACCACAATCCATTCACGACATCAGCATCAAACGTCGTTCAATTATTTCATGGAATTCAATGAGAGAGATGAATATCACAGGGCATGATTACGACTAACGTCCGGATAAAGAGGTTATACACAAAATAATTGAGGGAAATACACTGGACAAATTCCCAGCATGTAATACAGTGTGATGAAAACAACGGTTATGATTCAGAGGGTGGAAGGCACATTATGCTAGGATCGATTAAACCGTCATCAAATAATAAAGTATCATGTATCTGTGTAATCGTTCAATGCCCAGGATATTTTGCCTCGATAAATAGAAATATCCGTAACTGGGAACACATCTGTACTTTTCTATGCACAGAACTTGTTAAGGGTGACCTTAGTTTCCAATTCTACTTTAGGAACATGATAAAACTGCGTTACTACAATTATTTTCAGGCGAGAGGTTGACAAAACATCACGCTTGTTCAGTACAGGCCATTTGGCCCTTTTAATCCTTCATTTTTCGAATCAACATCCGAGGGAAATCTCACGGTTGAAAATTACAATGCAGTACGGAGTTATTGCTAAACAGGCTATAACAACTCCACCGCATCCAAAATGTAACAGGGGATGACTGATTCAACGCATTCATCGCGGCTTATCCGATGTCACCGTTGGATTTATTTTATGTGCGGCTTTCCTGCTGCGATGAGGAGAGTAGGCGGTTAGTTGAACCAAGTAAGACAAAGCATTCTGGGAGTTTTGTTTTTATAAAAAAGGCAACTATTTAACCCATGCTAAGAGTTATTAAATGACCGAAAACGTGTATTCCCGGAGATACCCTTATCGTTCCATACTTGTTCACTTTGATCGATTTCACCGAACCAATCCGTTGCATTTAAACATTGTTTCTTGAACACGTACTGCACAAAGTCATACAAAGTAAACGAGAAATGGAACAGAACAGTCCACCTAAGAAAATTGCTTAGCGAAATCAAACAAAAAGGAATGATGGAATAGGCTGGGATGAGCAGAAACGAAGTCATTTATAAATGTACTATCGGAATAATTCATTAGTTACCAATAGAAAACATGCGGTCAATGTTGTCTACTTGAGCCAACTGCATTTTAAAACAAAATTGCAAAGCAATCTCCATGCATTGACTTCTTTTGAAGAAATTGGGAATAACAGCAATAGAAATCACGTTTAAATCACATGATAGACGGAAAACCTAAACATGTTTCAACGAAGTGTCACATAACTGGACAATAATGTTCCGATCAGCAACAAAATTATTGATAGAATAAGTTACATCGAAAGCAACGTGATAAACTCATACCTGCGTGATCCAAAACAATTGATATTTTTCGGCACTCATAACTGACAATTCAAGTTTAACGAGGAAGTCTATAATCACAAGGACGGGATAGAAATACGGTCTCCGAATGTCTAAATAGAAAACTGTCAGTTTGAACCACATAATAAATAATACTTGTACCAGTGTCACAAAGATGATATTTTTAGCGTAGGAATCACATAAAGGATGGCAAAACGTCTACCAGATTATCGTGATGATGTGCTTTAGAATTTGAAATTCACCATTAAAAAGGAAGAAAAGAATTCTTAGTAAGGTCACATGTTTGCTGAACTGGTGGCAATTATGAGTCTTTCAGAAGGTCAGCACACAGAGAGGCGGTAGTACATTTATGTCCGTTGCTTTCACCCACTCAGTATGAAAGGGAACCTCATACTCCGTTTTAATAGCAAAGCCCTATTGACCCCGGCGGAGGACATGCCGGTTAATGAAATGCGTGGAATATCTTCACTCAAAATGGATACCTGGGACGCTTTTGGAATTTGGGGTGCAGAAGCGTGAATCACATCACGAGATGGGCATCGCTGAGATAATGTCTGCCCACTTCTCTAGCAGAAATCGTTCACAAAACGCCATCCTATGATAAAAACCAAACTTTTTATGAAGCCAAGCTCCAAACCCGTTTCAATTTTATTTATGTTGTCGGTTCACACACATGCAATAAATACCGTCATGTGAAATAAACCGGAAATCAGTGCATCATTTATAACGCTTCTTATAATGTGCAAGACATTGGCACGTTTGAGTTCAGACCAAATCTAAACGCTGATATTACTCACTTTTACAACGGCGGTGAATTTATGCACAACTATGACTACAGGCAGAGTATAAAATAATATGTACATCTGTCCTTATGCAACTTGTCAACTTTTGGAAAACAGAACTGAGCCAAGAAAAACCCTTAACATTACTTCGGGAAAGACAAGATGCTTTTATGTTTGTAAAATTACAGACTTGTGTTGATTCGGTTTGATCTATTTGATCCCCTCCGTTTATGCTATGATATAAATATAATTATATAAGTCTAACATATATCTCGGTTTAACGTTCATTTTGAGAGCTACGTGACCGCTGCTCAGGTTTCAGATATTTGGATATGCGTAACAATGCTGTGTATGTTTAAACTGTTTCAAGTTTACATAAAGAATACCTGTGGGGTGTTTTTCACTTGGACTGATTTCTTATATTTATTCTTGTTTTATGCATGTAACTTAATTTGGAGTTTTTGCAGCTGATGACGGATGAATAGCAATTTTACCGTCGTTCGGTGCATGAGTTCTGTATTTTGACTTCTTTTTGTTACGAGATGAGACCGGGTCAAACCAGTACAAGCATCATTGTATTTTCTGTTTTAACCACTTTTCGGATGACAGAAGAAGGGCAAATTTCACTGAAATATCATGCATCTTGATCATTATGATCTACCTGAATACATAAGAATGATGTGGTATTGACAGAATTGAATAAGAAACAATATTATCTCTATTATTGGGAATAAGTAGATATTCTGATCAAGATAAAAATTTATTAATGAAACCTAATCCCTCCTTGGAATTATCCAGAAATAAATGTTGTTTTTAAAGACATGGGATACGAATGTACCTGTTACCAAAAGCGTGCAGCTGAAAATCTATCATTGATTGCCCCTGATTTTTTTGATAATAGAGAAATGATTAACTTTATTCGCTGAAATGTTTGAGAACCGCTTCTTTATTTAGGATTTTCAGAATTTCCTCCCCAAATGGTTAAATCAATTCAAAATAAAACTAAAAGCTTATTAAAACTAAAAATAAAATATTAATATTTGATACCTGCTCAAATGAAACGGGCAATTAAACAGTGAAGTGACTCACTGAACTGACCGAATATTCTCACGACGCAAAGTTATCGACACAATATCTTTGGACGCACCCACATGTGTTACACATTGCACACATTTCCGGTAAAATGATAAAAACAATATCACATGTGTATACAAGGAATTTCCATATTTTGTTCCTTGATCCACTTTATGTGATTGCCTGTTTGACATTACTCAATCATTACTCTTTTTTAGTTCGTATTTATGATCGGTGTGAAAGTCTTAAAAGTAGCTCATTGGTCGGACGGATCAAATCACACAGCCGGATAAACTTTATGGTTCAGACGTATCTCATTTATCTCTCCCAATGCAACTGCATTTGAATTGCGTGTTTGAAATCACAGAACGCGATTTCTGATTAATTTATATTGATTTCAGTGCATACATGTTGGGGCGAGCAATTTGGAGAAAGGGAAGTGTGATCAAACAAACAGAGATTCACTAGAAGTTACGATCCTAATTTAGATTGGACGCGATGGAGTCACCCACACCAGTCCACCCTCGAGGCTATATCGGACCAGCAACAAATCAATTGATTGCAAGATTTTTTTTTCACGCTGACTATACTAGACGTTACTTGACGACATTTGGACCAAGAAAATGATTCTCACCCTAGGCGCAAATTTTCAATTACACAAAGACACATACATCTCCACGTATCAATCTACACGGGTTCACCACTGGATTAGTGACGAAAAAATCCAGGATCTGTTACTTTCAGTTCGGATCGACCTAAGCAAAAACGTTAGTGGTGAATAAATGTGGCAAGCATTAACTGATATGTAAACGATTTTTTACGAATGTCATACACAATACAAAGCAGAGCAAATATATAATAAATTGAATAATCCGCATTGTCAAGTTCTTATTGGTTTATTCACGGAGCTGAAGCGTCTTGATTCGCTGGGTTTTAACTTAGATTCACAATTCATCTATCTGCAAATCGCACGTGCAATTGCCCGTTTTATTACATTTTATGCGTTCCCTCTATATAAATGAATGGTATAGTAGGGACCGGTATGGTGACGAGAGAAAGGTTTTCATTTTGACCAGACATTTTGGCTGTTTCTTTAGGGCGAGTTGTTACGCTATTACAGTAACACCGTTGGGTACCAGGCAGCCTCCGGTTGCGTGCCTTCGAACAATTATGTGACGTCAACATTACACTCAAAGTTCTTGTATTTGGTTTGCTTCGAATGGCTGACTGGTTTTGTTTGCTGATAAAGTAGGTGCTTCAAACAACGTTCATTTTCTCCTCTTTGGCTGATATGGGATTTTCAGTTGTGTGGATGATTTTTCATAAATTATTGGATCACAACTAAAGTCGTATTCGGAACGACATAAATTGGATGAAAACTATTGGTTTCAAACAAACAATATACAAGGGCTGGTTGAGAAAATTCACAGGAGTACATTGCGTTCGAACTACTCTCAATTCAGAATGATTTTCATTCTAATGCTCATGCAGGAATAATTCTGGCTGGAAAAAACGCTCATATTGGAAAACACGGAAGTGAATTCGCTGACACCGATCGAATGCCCTATCACACAATACCTCCAGCTAAAGGCAATCTCTATCACGAAGCGAAGAAGCCTGCCCGTAGGCTAGATTCGAATAAAAGTTGTGCAACCCCAATTGTCTGAGCAACCGATTATTTTTCGAGTCCGATCCAATGACTTCAAGTAATTCAAGGCAATGCAGATGTTTTCCGGACATTCGTGGAACGTGCCCCAGCCATTGCTGATCGGGACCAAAATAATTTGATCTAATAGAAGATTATCTGTTCACAATAACCGTAGACCATAGTTACACCATGTATCCAAATGGCCGACGGGATTGGGGAATGTTACAAGAAAACTGGATCACCAATGTCATTCACATAGGTGGAATACGTTTGCCGTAATCGTGGGAGCATTCGTGAAGTGATTATTTGTGTGCAACAAGTTATTATTGCGTCAATGTACTCCTGATGAATCTGCGATAGTCCTCAACAATGAGCTCTACGATCTGGGTGGGGTGAGATCATGGATAAATTTTCGTGAATGGAACGATTGATTAAGCAGCTACGGTGATTCACACGACATGAAGGTTTTTCGCATTTGCATGCTTTACGATTGCTCGTGTATAGCCTTCCTGAATAAGTACGATTCCGAGTGTTCTAGATCGTATTCGTTGGAATAGAAAAAGACATGTGTAGATAGCAGTGGTGTAACATGGAAATGTGCATCATCTAAAAAAAGAAGAGTTGGGCAAACTATTGCAAGTGGTAATACGACTTCAGGATTAGAACCGGTGTTGAAAAAAGAAAAAGAAATTAAAAAATCAAAACCCAAATGTAAAATCAAACCGAACGAGTCCTTGGGGATGACTTTCAATCAGAAAAACTGGTTAGGATAACCGACTTGAGGACCAATAGGCTGAAACATATGAAGTACCGACTCAAGAGTATTTGGCAGGGCTGGCAAACAATTGCCATGCCAGACAATGAGAAATGAAAGCTTGATAGAGTTCAACCGGACCATATTCTGGAAGTTATGGAACCTAACTTACGAAGGATCGGATTGGTATTTATGTGGAATTCGGACGCATTCCACAGTTGGACGTCCACATTGTTTCACTTTCGGCATTTGAGTTCAGAACATAACAAATATTCTTTTGTGAATATTAACAGGACTTTTACATTTGTATTAAATAAGTAACCTAAAGTCTCACTAGTAGAGATATTTATGTCAAAATTTGTTCAACCAACCCTTTCACTGTAATGCATCTACTTATTTGGCTTCATGTTATACGGATGCACAGCCATTCTCTGTAGGTTTATAATAACACCAGTATTCACCTTATTACGTGTACTTCGAGAAAAAACGAATCAACTTCTTTTTGGTATTTGTGGAATCACGAAATTGTTAAGATCAACAGAGTTATGCATTTAAGGAACGCAACTACCTAATTGAACACGTAAACGAGCAGAACGAATAAGCACAGAGCAGTGTGATCAAAACGCGTTGGGAACGTCAAAGGCTACTCTTGCTGATGTATGGACACAATTGCAGGCACATGACGGATAATACGACCCATTCATCATTCAACTGCCACATTCAAGGTTTTTTGTGTGTTTCAGTTTCCGGTGACTGCCTGAACTTGAAACGAAAACAAAAGAGAATACACACGATGCAGTTCGAACAAGGAGTGTATGCCAAAATTGAAAGACTGCCAAGCCAACCGGTTATTGTTATTAGTATTACCATTTGAAGATTAGGACTTAATTTCTGGTGACTTTTCGGGCTAGTTTTCTTATTTTGTGGTGCTCATTATTTCATCCGCTCAATGGGGTTGTTAGGAAAACAGGGAAAATTGGTAAAACGATAACCTGTCAGCAAGACAGTAGCTTGACTAGTATTTTCATGCAATAACCATCACTATCCGACGAAACTCGGATTCCATTTCCCACTGATTGCGGGCTTCATCAAATTCCATATATTTTGATGAGTTAAATGCTAACCCCATTCCGATAACTGACGTCCTGTCAAATCTTCATTCCACGGGCTCATCATTCTCAAGTTCACTTTTTATAACTTTTACCTGGAATTCTAATGCCAATAAAGTAAAAAGCAGTGGTAGCCATTTTTGTAAAACGTTTTCTCAAACCAAAGTTGCAGTTTATTATGGCTTTAGTTGAAACGTTGGAAAAATATGCACATCATTTTGGTTTAAGTTTATGCACGGATTTGACAGTCCAACAGTAAGGCTTCTGGCGGGGCATTGGGATGAACATGTTGAACCGAAATTCATGTTTGGATTGTCCAAACGGTGCTAAGCAGAGGACCAAGAAGCAAGCTTCGTTTCGGGTACTTTTAAACAAGGATGAAATTTGGTTCATATACAGTCATTTTTGCATACTTTGCATACAGATTGTACATAACGCCTAGCACATATGCGTTGAGGTTACTTTCATGTTGATAACCACTGTGAGTTACAAAAATATCTATTTTTGAATCATCGAGAACCGCGGAGATGAGAGATGGTTAGGTGACAAACAGGGTAAGAGAGGCAACCCTCTGCACTACAAGGTACGCACAAAAATTTTCTTTGGGACACAAGAGAGTTGGAGAAGTTACTGACACAGAAATATTTGCACACTGCAATGGAATACAATACCAGAGGTTCTTCAGTAGGGACTAATTACAGGTAGCGATGGGATCCACCTCATGTGAGCTCATTATGTTATAACGATTAAACATCCGGATTATCATACGTTGCAGGCAGCGAACATTGGCGAAAACCATTCTTTAACACAATCTCTCAATTACGCATGCTTAAATAAAGTACCCACTAACCGGCGCATGAGGTGTACATTCAGCTGAACGAACTAAAACATATGAATACAATCTGACGATCTCATTACACTTATATTGTCCATCATTGACGTTTTGTTTTACATGCTAACCAACCCCACCCCTTCTGTGTAACTGAGAAAAATCAGTTGCTCAATCTTCTCTGGATAAGCACCGTTCAAACCGATGGATATTGAGAGTAGAGTAGATGAGACAATGAGCATGTGATTCTTTCGTTCCACTCATGCGGTCCTAAGATGAATTTAATCCCCCATAATCTGCAGTGTGCATTCTTTAAATAAATTATGTTTGTTTATCACGATAAGTGTTCCTAAAAGAATATCAACAAAATGGGCATATAGGAAATCCATATTACTTTGATGAGCTGTTACAAAAAAGCAATTTCCTCGTATCCTGTAGCAAATTTGCTCGTTTACGATAGACAGGTAATGGTAAACTATGACATTGGAAATGTTGAAAGGAGAACCGTTGCACAACCGGAATAGTTCATTTCGTAAGGTTGCATTGCATTAGGCGATATACCTCTGACGATCCACATTGCATCAGCTTGGGTCATATCCAGAAGTATTGTTTCGGATCTTCAGGAGACGACAGACCTGTTTTTCAGGGTCTCAGGTACCCTTTCAACGTACCGTGATCCAGATTGGCTCATTTTCGGGGATATTGTTCGTGCTCCGTTCCAATCATTCACTGATACTTTTTAAATTTCCAATCAGGAGTATGTTTGAACCCCAGCAAATCTATAGCAGGTTTTCCGAGTAGCGTGGGGCATAATGCTAAAAATTATCGTTTATCTGCGGTGAACTAATTTAATTATCTTGGTATGAATCCTGGTCAGTCAACCCACGTCTAGAATTGTTAAACTACTACCTCCAGCCATTCAACTTCGAAGTCTCAAGCATGCTCGAGAGTTTTCTCTCCATCTTACATTACTTTTCCATAGTTTTTTTTCATTACTTGCCTAAACCAGATTTCAATATTTGTGACGCCGTCTAACGATCAATTACCATGGATATCGAAATTCTATGAGGCAGGTAGTCACAGAAATCTCAGATGATCAACTGCTAAAGTTCACTCTGAGAAGACGATACTCACCGATCCTGATATTTGTTTGTACGCAGAACTGATATGTCGTCCTGCCCATCTCTGCACACCCTTAAATTTCCGATAAATTTCATTTCGTCCGATTGGGAATTTTCTTCCAATTTCGCAATCGGCTTCTCACCATATCTGGAATGAAGCAGCTGAAGTGTGCAGGTTGGTTGCGGATCGAACGAACGGTTATTTAGATGATGAATTCGTCATGTAAATGAGGCGTGACCGGCAACAATCTCGCAAAAATGGATTATGCTATGTCGTGAATACTCCAAATGGAAAACGGTTCGATCAGCTATCCAGTTGCCAAGTAGGTATTATGCTTGCGTTCTACCCGTGTGGTCCCGGGTTTAATTCTCAACGACGTCGAAAAAGGTGTTCACTGATTCCAAGCTTTGTTGGTTATCACAAACATTTCCATCGCATTTAAATGCATACAAACGTGGGGAATTACCGACCTTCCAAGAAGTGAAATCCACACCGAAGACCATCAAGAGTGCTCGGTGCCTCTGAACAATCCAATGGGTTAACCCAAGCTTGATACTCTAAATACATACTAATCACTTCATCTAAACCCAAAACTCTGATAAAATATATGCAAACGTGTCTTCAATTGAGCCCAACTGTCTACAAATTAATGTAATATAATATGGTCACAATTGCCCCGAAAGTGGAATCGTATGATTTTACGACAATGAAAGCCCTTTTTGAGAAGCTCTTAAACCAACAGCTGGGGAATGAGGATACCTCTTGTTGATTCAAAGCAAAATTGGTGGACCAGCATATAAATACCGTGCAACGTCAATGACGAAACGCACAGCAACGACAACTGCCCACTTGAGGGCAGTGAAAACACTGAAATTGAATAAGAATACGGTTTCTGCAAGCCCATATAAATAATCCAGTGTCATGAGTTGTAAGGTTTATTATACAGAAAAAGATTTCCTCAATGATAACTAGGATTGACAAACTATAGTTAATCAAACAACCAATGATTCGTAAAAAGTTGGAAAGGAAAATATTATTCTTACGGAAAACAATAATGTAAGCAGGTTTGTTTCCAGATGCAACAGCGGAAGAATCACGGCCGCGAGGAATTCAATCAGCACAAATCTACGGTTTATCAAAGCTACCGCAGATAAGCATTCCACTACGACCAGTATTGACTGTGCACCTCACCACAATGTACAGCAGAAAAGTAGTCAACGGAGATGCTGAAATTATTGAGAGATTTCATTTCCCGATAATATGTGAAAAACAGTTTTCAACTGCTCAAATTATTGACAGCCAGAAACACTAAAACTAAACACATGGTTACCATGGATTTAAATTTGCTTCTAATCAATGACCCACCACCGGAAACACTGGGGATTATTCTTCAGACTATATTGCTACTATGTGGTACCCATAATTTGAATGTTTTCTTAATATGCCGACGATGTCATTAAAACGATTGAGTTGCCATGGAAGGTCTACTGAAGCCCAAATTTGTCGGACATTTTCGTCCGTCATTTCCAACTTCAACCCCAGAACAAACAAGCCAAACTAAATTTAAACAGAAGTTATGCAGATGAAATATGCGTTATGCTTAACAGAAAAGAAAACGGGGAGACACTAGTTCAACCCTTAAAAAACCTTCATATAAAAATAATTTTTTACGTCATTGTACAGACTTTCTAAAAGCAGAGGATTCAATATGAATGGATTCAAAAACCATTTAGCGAACTTCGATATGGCCTGGACTAAATCAGCGCTTGAATAGAAACTAGAGTACGTTGAAAGTTCGAAAGTTATATTCGGACACATTTCGCTGTATCTCATCGAAAGCATACTACAGATTATGTAATATTCAGTATCACAATAAGTAGATAGAAATTACCGCTAATAAGTTCATAATCATCATGGTTTCTACCAGACTAGCAACAAGGTAACGAATAACGCTTATTAGATCCGTATAAGAATGTTTGGATTAGCCACAACAAGAGAAAACGAAATGACAGTTTTCGGTTGACGACATTTCGACCCTCTTGGAAGGCCTTTTTCCTAGTCAATTAACAAGCGAACATTAAACAAAACCGTGAGAGTAGCCGTATCCATTGGAGGTGCTAGTGATTGGTTTAGGGGTAGAAACAATTGAGTTGGTGTGTGTGGGTGTAGGGTAATAAATGAGATCATGGAAGTTGTGAATGAAGCCAGAGGTCAAAGATTTAATGATGACGTCATAGAGAATGGGAGATTAGTCTTTGAGCAGTTTTGTGGTGTTGTTAGATTAAATATTGTTTGTTAGTGGGCAAGGATGTGTGTGTGTCAGCGGTTGGTTGTGCAACTGGTATTAAGCCAGTAAACTGATAATTGGGTTCCGTCCGATCGATTGACGCAAAGTGGGTCGCTGTTGATGAACAATGATTCCATAATTAAACTTTCTCTATATGACCTGAAACCTGTTTCAGATTAATCGGTTTTTCGAAGTCAATAGAGTGTCCCTCTGAGATGGAAGGTAGAGCAATAGCTGAGTCCTTCTCAAAAGTCCTTAGCTCAGATTTATTTCTTGGAGGGTGTTTGAATTTCCTATCATTTTCGGATACCCGCGTCTTTAGATGTCGACTTGTTTGGGCAATGTACGTGGCTGTGCACTGTGTACATCATATCTTGTAAATAAGACTTGATTGATCAGCTTTTGATCGTCTGTCCTTAAGTTGCATCAGAAGTGAACGAAGAATGTTGGTTGCTCGAAAGGCAACCCGTATATTGAACCGCTTGAATATGCGTTGGANATTGCGGTGATAAGGTATGACACTATTTGCGATCCAATCGGTTTTTTTGATTTTTCGTTGTATAGATCTTTTGATGCTTTTTGCAATTCTTTGTAGAAAATTTGGTGGATATCCGTTATCAACTCATCAACTCTTTTGTGACTAGTTGAACCTCTTTGCGTTTGTCCTTTTTTGAGACGAACTGGTTAGCTCTGGTTAGGAGGTTGGTCAGTCACCACAGTGGCCTTCATATTTAAGGGGTGTTCAAAGGAGTAGGACAAATACCTGCTAGTGTGGCTGGCTTTCTGTACACAGATCGATAAATTACCCAAATCATTGAAAGTAACTTGACAGTCTAAGAAGTTGATACTTTTTTCTTTATTTTCTATTGTAAACAATGTTTTCGTGAAAGTGGTTCATGAACTGTGTGAAATCTTTCTTGATCACTACGAAGGTATCATTTACATATCTCCACCAGATTCTTGGTGGTGTTGAGGCAGATCTAAGTATTTCTTCCTCAAGATTTTCCAGAAAAATGTTTTTTACATTTGGTGAGATTGAAGAACACATTGCCACTCAATCAGTTTGTTTGTTTCGAGCTCCGTCATACGTAAAAGGGTGGATTTCAGTCATGTAGAAATCGCCTTGATGACATCTTCTGCATAAAGTTTGGTTCTATCCCACAGAGAAATGTCATTAGAGAGTGGTCTTTTAAGGTATGCCGGAGATTCGTCAATGGGAACGTCGGTAAAAAGAGAAACAACATCGTAACTTACAAGACATTCAGACAGATCAAGCTTAATTTGTCTAAATTAATGGATTAAATGATTCGACCTTTTAATATAATATACATCACATTTATAGAGTGGATGTCGAATGTTTGTAAGATGTTTTAGAGGGCATAGTTCGGAGTGTTTGTGTGATCAAATATGGTTCGTAAGCGAATATCTGCTTTGTGAATTTCGGTAAGCCATAAAATCTCAAAACAGTTTGTTAAAGTATTCAACTGAAACCATATTGACGAATAACTCCTTTCGCTTAAACAAAATAGTCTTCCATCTATGAATCACAATAGCTCCAACACCGATCGCGTTTACTGCAATAAACGGTAAACGGTATTGGGTACGATCACGAAGAACGTCGTAGTTCGGTCGAACCCATACTCTGTCCCAAGCAAATGACATGTGGTGTTGGTGATGCTGGTGTCTGTCTGACCGGTGACCTTTGACCTATCTCCCAATGGTTGACAAGTGTCCACCCTTCATGAGATATGTTCAGTCGCTCTCAATCAAAGTTCCCGTTTAGTTCGGCCTCGGTAGGGGGCCCAGTCCCCACATATGAAAGTGTCGGGGTGTGACTTGGCATGAATTGTTGACGGCTGCTCGACTGGGAGAACGGTATTTGTCGGTTTGTATGTGGTAGGACAGCGTCTGGCGGATGTTATGACTGTTCGACTCCGGTTCGATGCGGCGTGCAAACAGCTCGAAGGAATCATCGCCGTTGAATGCTAACTGCAAGAAAACCTTGCATTGCGGGACGGATGTTGTAAGTTGTTTTGGCCCGAGTACAGCGCAAAGGCGTTATCAAATCACCTTTGGGTTACCGATGAACTGAAGCACGTTGTCCCGTAGATCTGTTTTGTCTTACTATTCTTTCTGCCTTATATGACAATATTGTACAGCTTGATTTATTAGGCATAGTAAAAACAAACACAACAACAAAATTATGTTTGTGACTGTGCATGTGTTCTCAGTGTTGCTGATGCATTACGCTTCCATCATTAGTTACCTTCAAGCGGTCGGTTACTGTGGTAGCTATCGTTTTCAGCTCAACCCCACGTTGTCGACTGGAATCACAATTCGGAGAAACCATCGAGAATATTCTTGTGAGTACGTTCCATATACCTTTCATTTCATTATTATTCGTATACGTAGTATCCTTCCCACTATACACAAGCCGACAAATACCGTTCTCCCAGTCGAGCAGCCGTCAACAATTCATGACCTCGGGATGATCGTAACCGATGGTTAGAGACACTGAGCAATATGGCTGAGTGTCGTAAACAGTGGCGTTCGCGCTTCTCTTCAATTTCTTTGCAACCTTAGACCACTGAACTTCTCCATTTTCCTTTCGACTCCACTTTCAACTTTCCTTTCTTCTCCTATTCTTCATCCAAATGGGCAGCCAAAAGACAGCAACCAAAGTCGGCGCTCGAATATGCGTGGTCAATGGTTGTTCAAACTGAAAAAAAATTTTCTAAACACCGGACCGTTAATATCAACTGCTTTCATGTTTTTATAATACGGATACGATACAACTAGAACAACCATGGCGTTGTTCGCCTCAGTTTGCAATTGGACTATGGGATAAACTTAAAACAAAGGGTTCCAGATTGTTTTACGTTGTACCGACTGACGAGATTATAGGAAATGTTGCCATCTCGCAGTATTTATCTTTTCTCGGTTCTAACGAATCGGATAAACGTAGACCAAATATTCACCACTTCAATCTGAATAAAACCACGTTTCGTATATGTGTGCACTTTGGTCCAACATTTTGTAGGGCAGTGTCCTTTAAACTGTGCACTCTGGTAGGTACAAATTTTTGAGTTTACATGCATTGATGTAATTTCATTCAGACAATTTCGCTGAGGGACCCCGTTCGTGATATAAAATCACATTTTAAACGATCAATTGATCACCATCCGACAAATGAAATTACATGTCTGGATAAGCGAGTTGCACGACAGTTCACGGTCTGTCTGCGGTGAAATCGCAATCGTGCTTGACGTCAAAAACATAAACGCCACGGTGAAAACTAGTTTCATAACAGGAGGCACTTACATTTTCATTAACAAATCACCTTCCAGAGCACACTTTGGCTCTACCGGTCCCAAAAACAGCCAGGTAGAAATCGAGCTCTGTCATTTCAAACGTACTTCGACCTGGGCAACCGAACAGTGTGACGCTCTATATCTAACCCAGGACTGATGCCGTTTCTCGTCGCTCACATTATCCGACCAATTATTGCAATGTAAAATCACCATCGGAAATGAGTACTATCAATCCCTCAGAGACATCCTGAATAGCCGAATGTCTTGATCGCATAAACTATTACATGGTAAACCTAATGCACAGAGGTGGTTTGGCTATTATTCACCAAGACTTGTATGGTCAGTCTCCCGCTATGTCCTACATCCGAAAAGTCGCATTTTTTTAACGTCTTTCCTTTCTTGGGCAACCCATGCCAAACGTATGCGTAATAACGCAGTTATTGACTGCTACGTACGCATTTTTCTCTCAGTTCCCATTGGTCGTCCAATCACGTGACACAGCTGTTCACGACAGACACTGACTAATACATCTCCAATCCGTTTTGTCCATGCGCCAGCTTGACCTAATTGTCGGTCATCGTTTATTCGATTGATGTATTCCAACGACCACTCAATAAATCGCTAACGCGATTCCGAGCCGTACGCTGTCTTGTGTGCTCTGATTTTCTGCGTTGTGTTACTTGCCCTAAATTACGGTGCATAGCGTGGCGGTTGGAATTTGGTCATAACAATACAGGTGACGGAAATAAGACCCAAGCATGTTACATTTACATTCAGCATGGTGGTGCTGAGTCACAGAACAGCCATCAATTTCCACATGGAATCGATGAAAAGGACTTTCATGGACTACGTTGAATTGTTACCTGTGCTGCATTCACAAACAGTACTTACCGATTCACACAAAATAAAACTCTTTCGTCAATTCCTTGGTGATAAAGGCCAGCGTCATTTCGACGCATTGCATATTGGTGACCATGACACTTTGGACAAAGTACTCAATACATTCAGTGAACTTTCGGATTCTCAACCCAGTGCTAGATACTGATTTTCTAAACTGCACCAAAACGCTGAAGAAAACAAAAACGGTTTAATTGCGAGAATTCAACAATTTTTACTTGACTGTCGTTACGATGAAATACTGAGTAGAAAGATAAAAGAAGAAATGACGATTCAGTGCCTAATAACTGGAGCAATTTGGCTCGCGAGAAATTACTATCGGAAGAAGAATCTAAGGTCACCTGAAAAAGGGTATGTGCAATCGTTCTATATCAAGAGAATATCACCAATCAATTAACTCAGTTTTTCAAAGATTCAGACTCAGACAACGTGCAACTGGTGACGCGGAAAATCATCTCATCAACAAAACGTTCAATCAAAGAGTTTGTTTGTTACCGCCGCGGAAATAAACATGCATCGGCGACCGATTGTCGACACAAATAAACAAACAATTTGTCGCATTTGTGGGAGGATCCGTCATTTGGTACGTGTCTGCAGAGCAGCACCACAGAGCCAGCAGAACAGAAAGCCATTTGAGAAATCTGTTACTGCCGTTCAGGAGGAAGTAAGCAATAATTGGAGAAACGAATACTCATTTGACGAAATAAATACTGCTATGACACGTGGTTATTCACGTCCACCGCCTTACAACATACATGTCAAAATCGAAGGGGCGCCTATTCAAATAGGATTTGATACTGGAGCATCCGTGTCGATAGTAAGCCCCAAGACTGTCACAAATTGACCCCGATTCACTAATTGCCAGTTCACGCTGATAATATACACAGGTCAAACAATCCCGGTTCTGAGTAAATGTGACGTGCATGTACAGTTACCTGGAGAGGAACACATACTTCCAATCTACGTTGTAACCGATCGATGTTCTAACTTGTTTGGGCGGGACTGGATAAGGCAGTTTCCAGTTGGATCAAGTGAAGCTGGAAGCATCTAAATCAACCTTTGAAACGTATTGTACGAACACCAATTACCAGTGAAAAGTTTAAAAATGTTCTCCGCAACAATGAAATACAGCATATTCGATCGGCTCCTTTCCACCCAACATCGAATGGCTTGGCGGAATGAGCAGTGCAGACGGTTAAACAAGGCATTCTTAAACAGAGTGCAGGAACCCTGCAATCCAAACTGGACAGATTACTTCTGCTTACCGGAAACCTCCTACAGAAACCACCAGGCAATCCACAGCTGAATTAATGTTTGGTCGTACCATCCAAACAAGGTTACAGCTACTCTTCCCTTCCCTCAGAGCAAGAATAGAACGACAGCAGGAAAAGTTAAATGCACGGTCATCTCGAACTAAAGACCGCTTGTATAATGAGTCCGATCCGGTTTATACGAGACTACCACATGAGTTCACATGGCATCCAGCTACAATCGTTTCATCTACTGGTAACATCTCTACCCTGAAGCTCGGCGATGTGCTAATTGTTTGCCGAAACTCAGACCATGTTCAACCTCGCACGATTGAAAGTTCTGGAAGCGACGGTAATCCACTCAGAACTGAGAAACCGACTAACTCTACAAATATCCGATCAACAGAGCCCGCTTTAAGCAGATCCCATGGTATCCCTTTACCAGTTGATCGCCATGGGGTAAGAACGTACCACGTTAGCTATGAGATGGAGGAATGCTACGTATACATTCATCAATCAGTTCCCATTGGTCGTCCAATCACGTGACACAGCTGCTCACGATAGACACTGACCAATACATCTCCAATCCGTTTTGTTCATGCACCAGCCTGACCGAATTGTCGGTCATCGTTTAATCGATTGATGTACTCTCACGGTCATTCAATAAATCGTTAACCCGATTCCGGTCCGTACGTTGTCTTGTGAGCTCTGATTTTCTGCGTTGTGTTACTTGCCCTAAATTACGGTGCATAGCATGGCGGTTGGAATTCGGTCCTAACACTGACCACGCAATGCCGCACCCCTCAATATGTCGCAGTTCCTGATACACACTCACTTGGTCGTTAAACAGCTACCGATGTGCGTCGCTTAATAGGCTTAGGAGGGAAAGTTGGTGATAGCACGTGACGCAGTGGGCGCGTTTCGAGTAGGGTTATCCAAGCGTTGGCTGACTGTGATATATTCAATACAGACGAACTATCTTTGTATTACAAACAACTCTTAGAAAAATAGTTCCTGTATCCCAGAAATCGAAAGAAATAATCATATTACTGCTTCTTGGGGGCATGACTGCAGAAAAGTTTCAAACTTCACGAAGTCTCCAAGGTATGGAAAGAGAAGGCCGTTGCCGTAGTTTTAATTCTTCAAGGCACTCATGGATGATTTCTGCATTGTTTCATAGTTGGCACTACGTCATCCGAAAAGTGATGTTTTAAAGGCTATTTATAGACAGCACACATTGCAATAACAAAGCCGCAATATTCTTCAATCGTAAATTAGTACGGTTGCCTCCGAACTGTTCTTCGGTGTTACAATCAGTGTATCATCGCGTGAATGGATCTTTCAAATGAAGGTTTTGGAAACATTTACTGTAATATGGACAACTGTTCCGTCAGGTTTGGGACTGGTCAGTAATGGGTACATTTTGGTGTGCCCGTCAGTACCGGAACTGCGATTTTTCAGCTGTTAAACTGCGTCTGAATCCACTTATCTCGTGAAGGATTGACGATCTACTGAGGAGTGAAATTCACACCGAATTTCATCAACAGTGCCTGGTGCCTGTGAAAAAGGGAATCGGCTAATCCAAACATTAATTGTATAAAGGGGCACATTTTCATTAAAAAGTCAGAATTGATTGACCATACATTGCACAGGGAAAACTCAACTTGAAATTTGGTGAAGAATGCAAAGTACTGAGTATAGCCGGAAACCGATAAATCGCTTATTTAAGATGACAAGATTTCCTCCGGATACGACTTTTTGTCCTTTGTTCTCGCTTCCTTGGACCTGGTTTATTCCCGTTTTCATCGAACGGCACAATAATTATTGAATTGTCTGAACAGTCCCACAGAGCACATTTTCAAATAGAACAAGGAGTGGCGAACAAGC
>UZAN01040028.1:21673-37227 GCA_900618425.1 Echinostoma caproni | reverse complement strand
TACAAATTTTCCTTGCTCTATCTGCTAGACAGCGCACCAAATTCCTCTTCACTTTGAGCGGTACAAAGCTGCGAAAATGAATATATTGGCCCTTCCAAGTCGTCTTCCTATGCACTGATCGTTGCACTGAGCCATCCGATCTACGACTCAAACAGACGTCTAGAAATGCCAATTTGTTGTCGTTTTCCATTTCTAAAGTAAACCTTATGTTCTGGTGAGCAGCATTGAATTTGCTCAAGAGCTTATTTGTTCCTGATGTTGTATTGATCACGCACAGAATATCATCCACATATCGTGTATATACCACACAATCCTGAATGGAAGATTTGAGTTCGTTATTTTCGAGTTTCGCCATGAACACATCGGCAAACAACGGTCCTAGAGGTGATCCCATAGCTACACCATCCTTTTGTCGATAAATCTGCTCGTTGAACTTGAATTGGACGTTGTATGTGCAAAAATAAAGCAGTCGTTTCAGGTCTTCCAAAGGAAGGCCTATCTCAACATTGTTACTTTGTACGTAACTACACAGGTATTCGATGGTTTCACTGATTGGAACATTGGTGAAGAGTGAGCTAACGTCCAATGAAAGCATTGTCCGACCCATCAAGTTTAGGTCATGAATGCTGTTCACAAAAGTGAATGTGTCTCGTACGCTGTGTTTCGCCAATCCAATTCTTACGGGTTCTAGTAATTTAGCCAACCATTTTGCAAGTGCGTGGTACGGTGAATTGCACATATCCAGAATCGGTCGCAAGGGTACCCCTTCCTTGTGCACCTTCGGCAACCCGTACAGTCTGGGAATCGTTGTCCCAGCCCGCCGGATTCGTTCAAAAGTGGTCGCATCGATTACTCCATTTTGCTTTAAACATCTCAATATCTTTGATAAGGCAACCTCTATTTGAGCGGTCTTATCCTTTTCTGTTGTTTTGGTGAATTTCGACCCGTCACTCAGTATGGCTTCCATCTTTTGTGCATAATCTGTGCGGTTCAGAAGCACGATTCCCGCCCCTTTGTCGGGCTTGGATATCATGATTTCTCTGTTTTTCTGCAGGCCTCTGAGTCGTTTGAGATGCTCCGGTGTTACTAGTTCACTTGTTTTTACTTTCACACCCTGATGTTGATAGCATGCATTGACTAAGGTTGATTTCAGCTTTTCCAACTCCAAAGCTGACGAGGGAACGAGATCCGAAAGTTGTGCATAGAGATTTTCGAACTCCACCTCAACATCCAGTTGCTTAGATCTGCCATTAGGACAACAAAACTTTGGTCCTAGAGACAATACTTCTAACAACATTTTGTCCAGCTTTACACATGATAGATTGTGAACGTACTGATCAGGGTTGACAGGAAACTCACCCACGGGTTTGACATGGCTAAGTCGCTGACGCAGCGTTGTTTGGATGCGTTCAACTTGCTTAGCCACGATCGACTGAACATAATCCTCGAAAGATTTTCTCTCAATCGGTGAAAGATTATCCAACACACATGCGGAATTCACATAATTCCGTTCTAAATCCACAAGATGATTACACAACGTGTCACGCTCATTGAGAGCGAGACGGCGAAGGGTCGCACTGGTTATGTTCACACGATTTCTCCTCAACAATGTCCAATACTGTTTCGGAAATTCCGATTTAGTAACACACTCGTCAATGAACTGAATTCGAGCCTCTGCCAGAGCCAGTTTCGTACGAAACTTAACATACTTATTAAGTCAGCAAAATACGATGGATCTTTGGCTTGCTTTAATTGTCTAAACAGTCCCACAGAGCACATTTTCACATAGAACAAGGAGTGGCGAACAAGCTCGTTTTCAGTGATTCGTAGTCATGCCAAATACATCACAATAAATATTACGCTGTTTATATATAAACAGCGTAATATTTATTGTGATGTATTTGGCATGACTACGAATCACTGAAGAACATATATCGTGACAAAGACTCAATTCATGACCTGATCATTCGGTACCGTCCTCTAGAACCGAGACAAAGAAGCGTTTGACGTCACAAACCATTTTTCTGAGTTGGCCCGCTTCCCCACTGGAGTTCGTGAACTCCCCAATGAACACACACAAGAACACGCACATGAAGTTCCCTTAGCCATCGAACCGTTCAACGGACCATAAATTTCTCTATTCTCTCCTTTTGACATGTCACTGACATTCCTTGATAAACTTGAGCAGACATGATAAGAGACATGCTGCAAGAGAATATCCTTTTTCACATGTTTAACATGGGTACAATAGAAGATGACAGAAAAGGGGAAATCAGTTATGCACCTGGTAGCTCATAAACAAACTACAGACAGTCGGCTTAAGCCTGTGCAAGGCCAGACTTTTGCAGCGGCCCGGTGTCCGCTTAATCTGCACGATCTATCATACCCATTCATATAAGTAGTGTTGTACTGGAATGATTACTCTGAAGTGAAAACGAGTACACTTTTCACGTTTTTTCGAGCCTGTTTATGTCCCACATTTGCTGACCATCAGTAACGGTAAACAATCATTATCTTCGTACCCGTTCAATAAACCACAGTGCGACAAAGTGCCTAAATAGTTTTCAAGTGCACAACTGTCACAAAGAAAACCAAACCAAAAAGACGAAACTGCTCTGGAAAGAAAGAGCTCTTTTGCCTGAGTAAAAATAAAAGAATACAGTATATTAACTACACACTACACACACATATGCAGTCAACGTGTATGTCTGGATTGGCGTCTTGCTCCTGTCAGTCTAGACGCGAAACGCGCACGTACCGTGACGCGTTAAGAAGTTCCCCAAACTTGTAAAGAACCAATTATTATATGTGGAACATCATGAACAGTTTCGTTCACCGGTTCACTATTCTGGTTCATCATTTTTGCATGTAAATATTGAACTGCATAGAGTAGAAAAGTGTTAATGAACTTCGGTTTTTCAGTGAGTATGGGTGAGTGATTTGGAAAAACAATATTTGTAGCAATCTCTTCCACTTATCCTGAGTACCCGCCAAATGTAACCCGGTCTTACGCACACCTGACCAGATTTGGCGAAAGTCATGCTCATGTTCATCACAAAGACATTCGCATCCATCGTCCACGTAGCCAGATGTTATTTATCCTCGGTTAACTTCGTGTTTCTCAAAAGGCGTGCAAACAACTGAACATTTGGTTTAGAGATCGATTTCTCTCTTCTTCTACAGGCATGCACACACAGTAGATCAGAAAAAAATCGAAAATTGTAGCTGGTCATTCTGTTTTTGAGTTTGCTGATCTTGTTCAGTATTTCATATTGATATGAGCAAGAATAAATGAAATAGAGCACAAACGTCAATTCAATGTTGTATAATATCGTTGAAGGAAAACGATTGCCTATGGAACAGTTTGTGTTGATGATATCGCTCTGTCACTTTCTCAGCGATATTTATCATAGGATTTTGTAAGGTAAAGAGTGATTTAGTAATTAAAGTAAACACTAATCCCTAATCACAAGTCATGAATCGCAAGTGACACCAGGAATGGTATGTGTTAAGACCGAATTCCAACCGCGACGCTATGCACAGTAATTTAGGGCCCGTAACCTAACACAAATTTCAGAACACACAAGACAGCGTGCGGATCCGAATCCGGTTAACGATTTAATGAATGATCGTGGGAGTATATCAATCGATTAAATGATGACCGACAATTAGGTCAAACTGGCGCATGGACAAAACGATATGGATGAGTATTAGTCAGTGTCTGTCATGAACAGTTGTGTCACGTGATTGGACGATCAGTGGGAACTGATAGACGAATGCGTACGTAGCAGTGTGCCAGAACCTCGAGGAAATGCATTTGTCCAAAATTTTGGCACGATGAACGCATTCCAATTAGAAAATCATTGTAAATCAAATGAAGAGATGAAGTTGAAATATTGCTCCTGAAAATCAAGAGTAAATCAAGACACTTCTATTCAGGAAAGACCAAATGCTGACATGTATTATGTGAATGACTGGACAAAACCTCCCTGGAAGCACGCAATCGGTCTCGAGGTCCTTGCGGTTTCTCACACATGCGTACCCGGGATTACTTGATAGTTTATACACTTGTACCCAAGGAGTGTATTTTCTTCACACTAACCTTGTTTGAAACACCGGGTGACGTTTTGACAGACAGCTCTTCCAGAGCCAGTTCGTTGAAGAATCAATGCTATGCTTCAATGTTTTGTAGGCGGGTTAGATGCTATTAACCTCAATCAACGTGACGTAAGCGTCTTTATAGAATAGTTCATGACAAGTAGTATGTGAATGACTGAGAAAACCATTCATGTACTTCAGGAGAAGTTTTGTCCAGTCATTCACATACTACTTGTCATGAACTATTCTATAAAGACGCTTACTTTNAGCATAGCATTGATTCTTCAACGAACTGGCTCTGGAAGAGCTGTCTGTCAAAACGTCACCCGGTGTCTCAAACAAGGTTATTGTGACATAAACCAAAGACTATTATGTTCAACAGTAATCTCCAGAATAATAAATAAATCTCTTTTCAAAATAAGAACGGCGATATCGGGATCACTAGAGGGAAATTCTGCCTTTCGATGGACAAAGCTTATTTTAATCGGACTAAATTAAACACTGTACGTTCGATTTAGGGAAGAAGATGGTCATCGTCGTCGGGACGGCTGTTGTGCGACTAAAATACCCCGTAGTTCAGTCGTACCGTTTTACCACACACACACACACACAGTGATGTCGTGTTTGACCAAGTATTGGTAACTGCTATTATTTACTTGGGAGACGAATTTATGGTTTTGTGAGTTTTACTACCTTTTAGAAGTAGGTAAAACGAGTATTCTGTTGATAATCGCATATTCTTAAGTCATCTATGTATGCATTGCTCTTCTCAACTACCATATTTAAATCCTGATTCATTTTGGGCAAACTCGGGCAATCTTTGTTGGGAATCGAGACATTTGAAATTTCACTTTCTTACCAATCTGGCAAGTAGTTTAAATGTGTAAAATGCAAACAATTAGATTGAGTAAAGAGCTTTTCAAACTGAGAGCATTCATTAAAGTCACTTTAGTCCTCGCTAGGATTTACCTAAAATTGCTGAAGGCTTTTGTAGAAATCGCGCGGTTTCAAAATGCATTGAATATGATGAAACGCATTGTCCGAGTAATCTCTCAGAGTAACAGTTAACAATACCTCGGTCTATTAATATGCGTTTGTACCAATACCTAAGAATTTCAATGAAACCGTTCGATATTGAATACTGTTGTTGATCCTTCACAACGCATCCACCACCGGTCTGCAGCTAAATTAACCTGATTCTTCGCCAACAAGTCAGTAGTGGTATTTTGTGGCATTTTTGCTTACATTGGTCATGCACTTCATTCTATAAGCCAGCACTATCATCTTTTTCATGACATCTTTTCGAGACTTTGTGAATACCACGATTCATTTACACACAGGATGTATCTGCACGACCTCCTATGAACGGAGCTTCCTTCTATCATTATTCACAGAGAACAGTAGTTAGGGTTATATTTTTGAATACTAGTACTCATAAAACTGCTCCGCGTTATTCTTTTCTTTCTGACCTCACTACTTCGTCCTTTAGTTACACGGTTAGTCCGAGGATCACGTTTGGTTCGTTCATCTTGGTGTCCATGCGGTTTACATCCACTGCTGCGTTTGAGAAGCCATTGGTACGGCGTCTTCCTCAGAGCATTCGCACATATTAAGATTAATTCAATTCGACCGAAGTGACAGTTAACATAACAAATGTTGATCAACCTGTAGGTAATTAGTTAGGACAAACTTAATCACTACAAGAGCCACCAGTTACTCGTATTTTTTGTGACAAAAAATAAACCATGCATTAGTTTGAATAGACCGCAAAAAGGCCCAGTGAGTCGTTCTCTTACTGTCATAAGAGACGGTTGTTGAGTGCAACTCCACGCGAATGCTATGCCTCAAATAACTGATCTAAGTGCTGTCAGACCGTTTACTGCATATGAATTGGTATTATTATAATTCCAGAAGGCGGTGCTGGTTGAGGTTAGTTGTTTATTGCCAATAACGGTCAGGATATGGTTTAATTGTCATTCATATAAGAAAATATCTCATTTGGAATAAGTTTGCAGAATTCCCGCAAACACACAAGATATGTAACGTAACGGTCCACTGACAGATGCGCATTCTTGTGTTCACCGTACCGACAGCAACAATTTGCCCCAACAGGTCTTGTTCATTTTTGGTCGTTGAAAGAAACAGCTGATCGCATCATTTTGCCTACTGCTCACGAATGAACAGTATCTCACAACAATATTTCACGCAAATCTGAATTAGCTTCTCTTTGAGATTATCCAGAATCTTCTTTCTTGACTACTGAGTTATGCCTAATGCCATCGCTAGCAGTAGTTACAACCAAGAAGCTGGAGAAATGGAACCTTTGGAAAACTCAATACACTGCCATTAGAAATAGAATACTATGCGACGGTCAAAAAACAGCACTGAGCAGCTATTTTATCATTATCAGAGCTCCCCAGTAGCGTAGACTCTTCTGTCCCACGAATTTCTATTTTGGCAGTCAAAACAAACGTACGAACTTTTGAAATGTAAAACCCGTATTCAAGACCACTAATACTGCTTGATGCCTATGAGCAGTGAAATGAACTAGCCCAAGCCGGAAATTCCAAATACGGCCATTTAACTTATAGTATTTCCCGAAGGTGTAATCTTTGTCCTTGTGCATTTATCTCATAAATTCTGATACCAATATATGATCAGAGAATGCAAAATTCCGTGTGTCAACCTTCTTCCTGGCAAACATTCCGCTCCTGAATGTGATTACCTTAACTTGAGTGAATTAAACCAGTTATATGGACACAGATAATATCCAATAAAGTATAATTCGTGGTTGGTGTGAGAAATTCTCATCCCTGATCGGTGGTTCACAGTCTTTCACAAGAAGTCATCTGTCTCTAATACATGATTGACAATCCGCAAATGGATGCCAAAGGCGGAGTTTAAATGCACAAAATAAGACAGACAGGGAGTTCGGACGCCTAACCTCCACCCAACGTTACGATTGCGTTCGTTTAAATGTCCGTAAACAATAAATTGGTCAGTCATCTCCAGTAAAAGTGTTCATAAGTGGCGAAACAGAAAAGCCTTGGGACCAAATCGGCATTCCAATCACATATAGCCTTATCGATTTTACGAAGAATATTGGTGAGTTGTGGACGGTTCCAAAAATCTAAGACATCTATGTGACGAATGACAAAAAATTCGCGGAGTCATCAGATATAAAAACAACCGAATCACTGATATCGTTTTCAAATAACATTATTCCAAAGTATCTATTTCAGTGAAAACCTCAATAAAGGTCAATACACCGAATGAATCAATCCAAACGCCAGTGTTATTCCTTTTCGGTACTAGATCCGAACTACATCAAAGACCTCACTCCACCCACGTTATTTGCGCACTTACAATTGATTCTTTCAAATTACTAACGAAACACAAGTGGCTTTTACGTTGTAATTTGAAGGAATGGACAAAAGTCTCCCGAATCACACTGCCCATGCACGAAGCTGAATGAGACTTTGATATTGAGAGCATATGTTTAACTCCCACTTGCCATCGCCCGATTTTCCTTTTTTATTTGCATAATGTGGCATTCTTTTGACTTACATCTACCTTCCTTTTAAAATACCGTGTTCGAGTATTTTATTCGATAAACAGGGTGGTCAAAAAAATGAGGGGAATACCGGGTTTGTGGTTATTGCCACTCACCAGGTCTGTGCAACTGATAATCTTCTGTCGAGTGAACAATAAGTTTATCTTTTCAATGTAGCTCTAATAGTATTTTTGGAACAATTTTTTTCCGACACAGCCATATGTGGAATGATGTTACCATTCTATACCTTCTCAACTTCAAGTGAATCCATTGTAACTTCAAGTGAATCCGTCGTAACTTCAAGTGAATCTAACCAATTGCATTCCACTAGGAGCCACACTAGATGATTGGTTTCTGTGAGTTATGATCGCCCATTGCCATTCGACAGTTTAGTCAAATACAAGGGCAAATGAATTGCAGTCGACATTTCCCTTCATTAGTTTGTTTCCGGTTCAGTGAATCACCGGGTTTAGCAGGAACAGATTATTAGGTATTGCGTCATGTCAGTTAGAACCAAGTAGAAACTTTGCAGTCGCGATGGCCATAAGAGTGATTATCCTATATTCCTATGTAACACCTTTTACATTCTCTCCCTTTCCTCATTTACTGTATTTTGCTCACACTTTCATATCTGTTTTATTCATCCTTGAATAGCACCTTTCTTATCGTGTCCACTTTACCCATTTTACCTTCCTTTGTCTTATCCATTTATTGTGATACGATAGCTTGTTGTCAACTGAACATTTTGCCCACACATATTCATTCACTACCAGCTTAAGATTACTTTACTAACCAATAAAAAGGCCTGAAGCGATCGATCGAAAATAAATTTCTTCCAGTTTCCATTTTGTCCTTATGCATCGATGGGAATGTTTTACGATCATATCAGTGACCTAATAGTATCAGCTGATCCAGAATGTTGTGTTTCAATTTTTCAGATTTATTTTCAACCCAAGTCGAGTTAGGTACATGCCTAATGCACCCCGGGAATTATGTTATATTTCACTAACCGCCTTGGAAATGTATCAATGACTTTGCAACCATGGGAGAGAGCCTAATGGCTAATCGAAGTGTGCAGTGAAATGGTTAATACCAAAATGAAGCTTCAAATACTAAGGTTCTTTGGAAATTGTGCTACACGAGAGCGGTAGATGAATTGTGTCATGGAATACCTAGTTTTCATGTAAGTATTAGGTGAGTAAACTCATCTAGCAATAAGTATTACATTTTTGAACAAGTAACCTAAATTGCCGATGTTCCTCTTTCTGATAGCAACTATAACACAGCTGTCTAATAATGAACCAACCAATTCTTGCCACCAAAACCCCCTTTGACTGTTTTATTGCTTCCAGTCCATTTCTTTTCAGACACACTAGACGTTGCACCAACCCAGTTATAAGAACATATCCCCTGGTATTCATAAAGCAGACCAATAAGTCAGATTGTGGATTCGGATAAGGAAACCACATTTTCTTATATTCCACCTACACAATCTGAATGAAAAATCTGTCCAACTTATTTGATCTTGAAGTCAATTTGACAAACAAGCTCGTTTTCGGTGCCTCATTTACTAGCCAATGCAGCAGTCTTTTAAAGGTCACAAAATCACATAATTCAAGAAAAGAAAATAAGCGTAAATGATGTCTGTGTTTGTGTGCGTGTATGGATACTATGGATAACACAGTAATGGGTGTATGGGAATTCAAATCATTCTACAAGTGTTATTTTTTACTGTCAAATGAATCAAATACATAAACGATTTGACGCTCATTTGTTAACTGACTTTATGTCACCCTAGCGATTGTGGCTGGCCATGGTAAATCCAGAGCTCTGATCGACTGTTTTTGAACGCACAAGGAGGAGGGAGTGGTTGTTCAACCGAATCGCGATCGCTTCTATGATCTTATTATGTACCACCGTTAAGTATCTTGTCAAAAGTGCCTTTCAATGTCAGAAATACGCAGGCAATTACATTTGTTTCAACGGAATCGGTGTTACTAGAGGGAATTACGGCCTCAATGGAATTTACTCACCAGGATATCGAGGGCCTAGACTGAATCTACTCATGCAATTCACCATCCCAACATTCATGTCTGGGCATGGCGACCGATTTATCGATCTTTCTTGACGTGATTCGCTTCCTAAATCGACCGATAAAGGTCAATCAGTGCCGGATTCGTTCATTCGCGTCTATGACGCATACTCGATCACAGATCCCAGACCTAACGTTCCCGGGTGGGGGAAAAACAGCCCACCTCATCCCACCGAAACTTTCATCCTCGCTCGGTAACTCACTCAAAAGTACTTTTGTTTGTTTGAGAAGAATTTAGTCCATTCGGTGTTTAGACAGACCCGGTCTAAACGGTGACATTTGACGGCCGAGAAACCAATCATCTAGTGGGGTTCCTAGTGGAATCCAATTGGTTGGAATCACTTGAATTTACAACGGATTTACTTGAAGTCGAAAAGGTATAGATCTATTTTTGTGTAAAGAACACAACAGTGTACACGAGCACAAGTTAATTCCGTCAGCATTTTACTGCATCTCAGTTGATGCTTACTGCAGAACACAAAACATTTCATATATCACGGGTGCTGATAATCTAATTTGGTACCCACTCATTCTTTCGCTGACTTCCGCTGACACATTAGGGCTTTCGGCCCCTGATTTTTTGGGCCTCTGCAAATCGTTGCAGCCGTCCATTCGGGGTTGTGTAATTAACCCGAAAAGAAGTTCCGTAATCTGTTTGGTGGCCAGTCTGCTTCGATTTTTGTGTACTGCATGACTAAAACTAACAAACTCGACTCACAGGCCGGGATATAATTATTGGAAAATCTCCATTAACGGAATACTTTGATCGGAATCAATATTGTTTAAAGCGTGGGAGCCGTGGACAGCGTTGGCGTTGTAAATTTTACAGTAAATACTGACTTGTGTTTGTCCTTATTGACTCTTTGAATGGCATCGAATCTGAAAATCGTTTTTGAACTAAAGAATAGACATTCGATTCATATTTGACTCATATGTGGCTATTCACCTACACCGCATACACCTCCAGTACGTGAGAAGCCCACGAATTTACCGAGAATATCTCAACATATGGATGCATATAGTCAATCCCCTGGTACAACACTTTATCCAACGATCTACAAGTGCGCTGTTTGGAGAGGGACAGTGAACCTGAATCGCGCTTTTCACCGTATCAATAAATTATTTTTCATTAGTTAAACTTCAGACCCTTAACTCGCGGTTGATTCTGCGCGTACACTTACATCCGTTAAATTCAGGCATTGAGGTTTCCCTAAGCTATCTATTCTGGTTGATACTGATATACGGCTTTATTCAAAACTCATCCACGATTTCGCTTTCAATGGCAAAGGTCCATGCCTCTGTAGAATGCTTGCAAAAGGTTTCTTTGCAAGTAGTGAAAAAATGCATTCAACTCAAATTCGCTCTGAGATAGCAAAGTGTACAGTCTCGAGAGGTGTGTGAATTGCACTTATTTACGAACACGCGTTACCTAGTGCACGCACATTGTGAACTCAGTGTGAGTTCATTCAGCGCTCCTCTGAGTGCAAAATTGGATTTTAGATCAGCTTTTGGAATCGGGATGACTTGGTCGTGCACCTGCGGATGTCCCATGTAATCGAAGACCACGATAAATAACAAACTATGATAAATTGTATTTCCGGCAAAAGACTAACAAACCTCGTGCGAGAAATGAAGTCATTCATTGCACTGCAAAATAATTCATGTTTTCTTAAAACTTCTGTTGGCGTAATCGGAGAAGCAATTGCAGTTATGGTATTTGGCACATGTTATGTACGACGTCTTTTTAGGAGCCTATATTCATGACTACCCTGATTTGCAACTCAGCTCCTCAAAGGAGACAGATATCACAATTTTATTACCGACTGGTACGATATTCAATTTTTTGAACTGCCAAAAAACGACGGAAATGGTTCGCCAATACAGTCGAGCAAAAGGCTGATGAATTACCACGGGATCACTGAAACACAGCAATCCATCTGGAGGAATGATAAAACTTTGAAATATACACAGAGAGCTAGAAATCACCATTTCACAACTAATATTTAGAAACTTTCCCTTAAATATGTCGAAAAATTTCTAACAAGGACGCTTTAAAAATTGCTAAATTTGGGCATTTATAAGGGAAATCGTTTTCCCGCCTGCTACAATAAAAGTTGATCTGGAAAATTAATATGCATATGTTACTACATATTCGGTTTTCTTCTCTCTGGGTATAACACATAACTATTGTCGTTCTTTTTAACCTCATAGCATTTTCTGTTCTGTTTTACTTGTGACAACAGAGCGGAGAAAGTGAATCCTACGGAGCATATGTTGGCAGCTTGCACGCTTTTATGCAAATATATGAGGATCCAGGCGAGTGGCAGAACTACGTCTACGACTGCCTATCCGAAAATCATACCGCAATTAGCAACCTTCTAGACTGGTACCGTGTCAGTTGCGCATTCCATTCAAACTGGGCATATAAATGCAACATCAATCGAGACTTTGGATACGGTGATGGTTCTCCCTGTGTAATACTAAAGTTGAATAAAGTCTACGGCTGGATTCCACCGATTGGCAAGAACGAAGCTGGTGTTGAAGTTTGTTGTCAAGGTGCAACACCGAATGATGACGATTTCTTGGGAGAGTTGTGTTATTATGATGCTTTGCAACACAACGAAAGTGGATGCGACCGTAAATGCGGTATCTTTCCACACCAGTTCTATCCTTATTTGAGTCAGGAAGCGTACCAGCCTCCAGTGGTGTTTCTCGAAATACGTCAACCCAAAAGAAATGTGCTCTTCAGAATTCGATGTTATTTGAGAAACGTGAATTACAAATCCAGTGTGGAATTCGAAGTACTTTTGGATTGATACGAAAAATCAATTTGCGCATGCGTGTTTTCAGTCACATAATACTTCCCGTATTATTTTTTCATCTTGATTTGTCACACTTAACATAGGATTTTTGTAAAAACCAATATTTNAGACTTTTTAGCATCCATACTCCGATATTTTGTTCCACATTTGAAGGTGAAATGCCAAATAAAAAGATAGTGAAGCAGCACCGGATTGGAGCAGAATTTGTTCAATGAACTCGTCCTAGAGGATCATCTTGTCTCTATTCTTCCTGTGCATTTTACGATAAGTTTGCGGTAAAACTCCCAAACACATTTTATCGGATAATTATGCTTTGAGCGTTAAAAATGAAAAGGGTGAGAGCCCTGCTAACACAGCGTCGTACTATGTGCTCCCAGTTTGTCCCAAAACTCACACTTTGTGCTCTTAGTTCGCTCCAGAATTTGCACTTTCTAAATAAAACCTGAATAAGCTCAAGAGTAGGTCTGTGTAGTGTTAAAAAACCATACGAATACAATTCTGTTAATTTGTTCCATTTATATTCATGGAATTATTCCAAAGTGACTGTTGGTTTTAATTGATTGCAGGTGCCTATAATGCCGGGCGGCCCTTACTGTTCCTTTCTTTTTCTTTTCACTCTTAATTCCTTTTATTAAATACGTGGTACAGTTTTCAGGAAGGGGGAAACGGCCAATCAAAGGGCTGCTTTACAACACAGGATGGGGAAAGTTAGGCAGTGATGGTGGGATTCAAACACTCGTCCCCGGGGTGATAATTTGGTGATGTTACCACTGGGCCACCACCGCATGTGCGTTGTGTGATATTGTTGCCTGCTGCCGATCTTTCACCTATCTTCATTGCGTAACCCATAATATTTGGTAGTAATTATTTTGATATGCTAAAATATCATCGTGCGTCTTTTAAAGTACCTCGTGAGACAAAGAGACGGGCCATTTATCGATTGTTGCAGGCTTACTCACTTACCGAGTGTTTCAAACTGCAACCTGAGGTGCTAATGCAGGAATGAGACAACGAATACCAACAATCCCATGGTTAGTAAGATTATTATCACATAATTCTATTGGATTTTAATTCCTTTAACCTACGTTCCAACTAAGTGGTAATTCTCATGACATCATTAGAGCTGTATATTCAATCGCGTAACGGACTAACGAGCCCTGCAACTGTATGTATTCCAATTTGATGTGATTAGGATACCTAGGATACCTAAAGATAATACAGTTGACGGTTTGTGGCGTTTTTCTTGAGAAACCTCTGCCTGGGAAAGGAATTGCACTGTTCTGCTCCTTCCAGCAGGTGTGCAGGCAGGATCCTGGAGCACCAAGAGCGTAAGGTGCAAGCGAGCAACCAAACACGTGTATGAATGATAACCCCCTAACTGTCTTGAGGTAATTCACGGGTTCGAGGCTGCTGCCCGAATGTCCAGGGTCAGTTAAGTTCAGTTTTAACAAGACGGAAGTGGTCGAGACCAATCGTGAGTCCAGATCGTTGTATTTTAAGGGAGTTGCCCTGGCTTCCCACACTGTGCATCAATCGCTCGTTTTGCATTTTCCAGAGATGCAGAAAATTTTAGATACAGCATCATTTCCACCAGATATGCATAAATAAAGAATGTAGGAACAGGCTTCTCTTGTCTCTTTTTAGCTTCTCAAGTGGCCAGCTCCGGGACTACCGCGTTCCAGCACAAAGCCAAGACCTTTTTGAAGGATACCACTGTTGTGCAGCTTATGAAGTTTACCGGTAACGTATTTCACAAGGGTACCACTCGGTTTGTGAAGAACCTGGCCCCCAATTCCATTCTGGAGTGTTATCTTTGCAGCATAAGGTTATGACCTCTTGTGCCACCATTTGGAGCTGGGACGAAGAGGTAGTTTAGTCTCATACCGGACAAACCCTCAACTATCTTGAAGGTATCTCGGCGGACGTTAACGATGTATGCTCCCCCCCCCACCCATATAGGTATTTAAGCGATAATAACTAAGCTACTAACAAGTAGTATTTATGAAAAGGACTCAAGCCATGGAATAATACGTAATTACTATTATGAGAAAACAATCAAAAACAATAATAATGATGATAATACTAATAAAAAATGTATGAAAGTATTAATAAGAAATGATGAAAAGGATATATCTGCTATATATGGTCCAGAAATGTAGATATATCGTCCGGAAATTTATCATATGAAAAATTAAACCATAATATGTACTGAATCTCATCAAGATAATCCCAAAGCATTTCACCAATAAATCCAACAGAATGATTTACAGTGGAGTGGCAAAATATGTTCCCGTACGTATGGAGGTATGCCTCTTGCATTTACAAGAACGGCTGTACTCCTGCACACGCATTGTGTCTGTACACATAACTTATCCTTCGGAAGAAGACCACGATCCTGCAGGTATTCAACACGAGCCAAACCTTCTTCTTATTTCCTTCTTTTTCATTTTAATTCCTTCCTTAACTTCCTTCACTTCCTTTACAATTTGGTCAAGGATTTTGTACAGGTTAGAACGGCCCAACATGATTTCGAGGTCACAAATTAAAACAAAAGGACCATAATCAACTTTTTATAAGAAGACACGATTCATTAGTAAGGATTTATTATTATAGGAAAAAATTACATTATTTTTTCCAAGGTCACAGGTTATCGAATGTGGGCAGACGTTACCATCCGTCACACACACCCTGGTTTGCTTATTCTTGGTTCAAGAGCCAACCTGGCTGCTTTAAACGCTTAGAATATTTTTTTGTGATATTTTATATATACATTTTTGTGTATTACCATGAAATAATGAAGTGTATTTTTGTTTTATCTGGTGACCTTGAAACATGTCGGACGGTTCCAAGATGTATCGAATGCTGCACCAAATTCAGGGCGGAGCGTGTGTGGAGTATATGCAAGACCGGCATTTATGGCCGAGAGAACGTATCTTTGATTGCGGTCACTCGATGAACTTACAGGAGTTTACACGCAGCCAGGACGAGT